>JANUYF010000011.1:10995007-11100007 GCA_026167975.1 Phrynosoma blainvillii
TGGGCAATACAGTACACATGATCTGTGCTATGCAGTCCATTTGTTGAATGGCGGTGTTGCATACTCTTCAACCATCCCGATTTGGAAGAGACGGTCTGATTAATCCTGTCATTCCACTTTTTATTTTAATTTTAATTTTTTATTTTATTTTCTCTCTCTCTCCTATTTCAATTCATTTAGTAGTGGGGAGAGGAGAGGGCAGAATCTTACCCTTCCCTGCAGGCTCTGGCAAAAGCAAACTGCTCCAGCGTTTCCGAGCTTGTGTTTGTTGTTGTGTGCCTTCAAGTCCTTCCCTATTTATGGTGATCCTAGGGCGACCCTATCATTAGGTTTTCTTGGCAAGATTTGTTCAGAGGAGGTTTGCCATTGCCTTTTCCTAAGGCTGAGAGAGTGTGGCTTGACCAAGACTTGTTCCAGAGTCACTGTCCGACACTTAAACCACAAGGCCATGCTGGTTCTCAGTGTGTGCTTCCTCTTTCATGAATTATTTTTGCCATCTTGATCCTACTCTGATGTTGCTTGGCCGTGCGTGCCTCCGTTTTCCTCCGTGAAATGTTGGAGGGAAGAGTGTTGCACACTCAAAGGCACAAGTCAATGCACAACCACAAGTGTGTTGGCAACCCTGCTTCCACAATCTTCAACTGCTGTTGCTGTCATTGTGTGTCTTCAAGTCGTTTCCAACTTACGGCGACCCGAAGACCCGAAAACATATCATGGGGTTTTCGTGGCAAGATTTTTTTCCGAGGGGGGTTGCAATTGCCTTCCCTTGAGGCTGAGAATGTGTGACTTGCTCAAGGTGCCCAATGGGTTTCATGACTGAGTGGGAATCGAAACCTGGTCTCCAGAATCGTAGTCCAATACTCGAACCATTACACCAACTCATGCTGGATCCTTGTACCTCAGGCTACTTTTATTGCAGACATAAATGTCCAGCAACTTCCAAATAGGTACATAAAACCCCAGAAAAATCCCGATCCATAAGTGCTCTGGTTTTTCTTTATTAGAATTATGGACAAAATACAAGGGGAAGGGCTGAGATACCCATGCACCCACCCTTTCACCACTGAAACACTTTTATTTATTTTTTTCAAAGCTAGATAGTAGCTCCTTTCCATGAGACATTTTGGAATCTACTTACTGTTTGTTGTAATGACTTAGAATAGAGTTTACTTTACTCCTGTTAACAGCCATGGCTGCAGTTCCCTGCTTTTTAGTGGGACAGTTGTCTGGCTGTTACTCTTACTAGATATGAGCCCTGACTTAGTCAGGAGGAGGAAATGTTATCATGCTACAGCTAGAAAGGATTGCTTTGTAATGTTGTTGGTATTTTTCCTCAAAATTTCCAAGGTGCAATATCTGCATTGGCCACTTGGGGGAACCACAGAGCATCCTCTTATGCCACACTAGTAATAATAACTTGTAACTATGAAAAACGTATCCATAGATAGCCATGGATCGTATCAACTTGGATCAAAAAGAAAGCATCGTTTTGTGTTGCTAATGTAATTTAGATTATATTTCCTGGACTTTAAGATGCTGTGTCTCCCAGTCCCATAGGGCCAGAAATGGTCAGCCGGCATGGCTATCCCTCCATTACATCTTGACAAAATGTCCCTTATAGGGCTGGCCAATGCCCCTTATTATAAAGAATGCCCCCCATTTGAAGATTAGAAAGCTTTTCCTTTTACATAGACTGAACAAGATGAATAATAATAATGGACTAGCAGCAGCATTTTTGGATATGGGTCCCTTATAGAGACAGAAAAATGTGTATCCTTTAATTTGTTAATATGGGCAAGATGTTAATTTTACAGAGAAACACACAGCTCGGTTAAATGAAATCAATACTTTTTTTTTTTTTTTGCTTTCTAAAAAGAACACAGACTTGTTAATAGCTACCTTCTGAATGCCATCCATGTTGACTGCTCCTTATTGCTGTTTTGAAAACTAGGCAACCCTGTTTTCATCATTTGAATCCAATGGTTGAGGTCTTCTCTTCTGGAGCAGTAGAAAACAAGCTTGCTCCATCTTCTGCAGGACACCACTTCAAAGATGTAAAGAGAGCTAAGTAGGGTCAGCCCTGGTTAGTACTTGGATGAGAGCCCATCAGCGAAACCAAATGCTATAGGCCAGGGGTAGGCAACCTTTCCCCTTTAAGGGCCGAGGGACTTCAGCTCCCAGAAGCCTCAGCCATGTTGGCCTATAGTCCCATGTTGGCCAATAGCTCCTGGGATTCTGGGAGCTGAAGTCCCTCGGCCCTTAAAGGGGAAAGGTTGCCTACCCCTGCTATAGGCGATATTCCAGAGGAATAAATGGGCAAAACCATCTCTGGGTGTTCCTTGTCTAGGAAAACCCAATGAAATTCATAGGGTCATCAGAAAATGGGAAGGCACACACAAAACACACACACACATATTAATACACAGAGGATGAGAAATGAACCAGATGAACTTAATCTCTTAGCTCAGGAAGCCAAAAATGGCTAGGACATTGTTAGGCGTCTAAATACCCTAAAGGCATCAGATCCCACCTGATCTTGGAAGCTGAACAAGATCAGCCCTGGTTAGTACTTGGATGGAAGACCACCAAAATGTACCAGGTGCTGTTGGCTATATTTCCGAAGAAGGAACCAAGAAAGCCACCTCTGAGGATTCCTTGCCTTGACAGAGGATTACTCAAAAGTGTCTCTGCCCAACGGAGACAGTTGGAGAGGATGTAACCTTAGTGATGAACCAATAAAACTATCTGGACACACAAAGTTGGGAGGAGAGGGCATTTCATCAAACTCTTCTAATTACTGGATCAATTTGGCAGACTTTTGGATTGAATCATCTCTCCTCCCCATCTTCACTCTCTCACAAACAACTGCCTTTCTAACCTAAGATGGCAATCCACATTTTCTTTCAAGGAAATTTGTTTGGGATTTCTGGCCAAGGTAGACCAGAATACCAAAATAACTATTCTGCTGTACGTTCTCCCCCAAGGGATGGGTAGCTAATTTAGGCTGTTGGCTGGAGTCCACAAAACCACATGCCGATAACAATGTCCTAATTTCTACGGTTGTTTCCGACTAGAGCAGACACATAGGTAAGTGGGATTTACCTATGTGTCAATTCATCATTCAGCCATTGACTCAACGGTTCTACTCAAGTTGAGACTAACCAGCAGGATTCCTGAAAACATTCTTTTAGGTTCCACCAAACTGTTGGCTGTCATACAATAGAAATTGCACAAAAATATGCAGGATCTGCTCAGTCAAGGAAGACATGGATGCCATGAGTTTGCAAGATCTGAGCCGGGTGGCTGATGACCGGGGTCTTGGAAGTCTCTCTTTCATAGGGTCACCATAAGATAAAGTTGACTTCGCAGCAAATAACAACACATGCATGCTTCGAGATCACCTATTTTGTGCTCATCTCAGGGTCACTATAAGAAAGGGGTAGGCAACCTTTCCCCTTTAAGGGCCGAGGAACTTCAGCTCCCAGAATCCCAGGAGCTATTGGCCAACATGGGACTATTGGCCAACATGGCTGAGGCTTCTGGGAGCTGAAGTCCCTCGGCCCTTAAAGGGGAAAGGTTGCCTATCGCTGCTATAAGACAAAGTCGACTTTACAGCAAATAACAAATGCATGCTTTGAGATCTACTATTTTGTGTAGCATGGGTGTGTGTATGTGGTTTGTTGTTGTGTGCCTTCGAGTCATTTCCAACTTAGGGAAGTCCTAAGGTGAATCTATCACAGGGGTTTCTTGGCAAAGATTCATTTGGGTTTGGGTTTGCCATTGCATTCCTCTGAGGCTGAGAGAGTGTGACTAGCCCAAAGTCACCCAATGGGGTTCCATGGCTTGGAGAAGATATGAATCCTAGTTGTTCAACACTCAAACTGCTACACCTTCCTAACTCTTCCCAAAAAAATATTTCTCAACAATATAGAGGCCTTCCTCTGAGGCTGAGAGAGTATAACTTGCTCAAGGTCACCCAGCGGGTTTACATGGATGAACAGGGATTCAAACCCTGGTTTCCAAAGCCCAACACTCAAACCACTGCACCATGCTGCCTCTCTGAAAATGCTGTATTTCAGGGTTTATTCTGCACAAAATTCACACATATCCAGAATTGCAGAGAACACAACATTTTCTGCGTGCAGGAAACCACATTTTCTGATCAGGACATAATATTTCTGCAATGAAATAATACTTCTGTAACAAAATATTATTTTTCTCCACAGACACACAGAGAGAGACACACAATGCTGTTTCCTATGTAAAACAACCAAGTGCGAATTTTGCACAAAATAAGTCCAGAATTGCAAATAGCTTTTGAAAACAGCAGGATTTTGGAAGTCTTTCTCACAACGGAGGGCAAAAATGGTTGAAATTATGCATTGCTTCATTCCAGAAGAAACTGAGTGGAGGATTACATCTTGAGTGTTTGCAAGGTCTTTTTTCATCATCATCCCAAAGGATTCCTCTTCGTTCTCTTTACGAACATACGTTTCAATTCCAGCAGAGAAGAAACGTCTCCCCCAACTCCGTGACCAAAACCGCAAGGAAAATTAGTCATAACCCCCCATTTCCAATGTGTGTGCGTGTTGTTTTTACTCTGAAAAACAAACAACCCTCAAGGGGATTTTTTAACAACTCTTAAATTTGTAATTAGTTCTGTCCTGAGTTTTCCAGAAGAGGAGAAATTCACACGATGGATCGAACGGATTTCTTTGGCACGGCAAGTTATGACTTAGAGCAAAATGCACACAGATAGCATTCTTAACAGTTCTCTTTGCTTCTCTCCAATGTGTTTACGGCTTTCAAGATCCCTTTCGCACTTCCGCGTTTTCGAAAACTGGGATTTGAGTGTGGTTCGGAGAGCAAAAGGCGTCCGGATAGAATAGCATCCGAAAAACTCGATTAATTCTTTTAAACATACTCCAGTAGGTCCCCCTGTGACTATGAATCCAGAGTGTGACTGCTATCAAAACACAGGGTCACGTTTCGAGCAAAGCATGGTTTCTTCAAATAGGAAAAGATCTTTTGAAACATTATGAACATCTCGGCTTTTTTTAAAAAAAAACATAACCTATTTTTAATTTTTATTTATTTATTTAATTTTTTTATTTTTCATTTAATTTTTATTTTATTTTAGAATTTTGCTTAGGGTGCATCTACACTGCAGAAATAATGCACCACTCTAAGTGCCCTGGCTCCATCCTACAGAATCCTGGGATTTGTAGTTTTGTGAGCCACCAGCACGCCACGGTCGAAAAGGCTAAAGACCTTGTGAAAATTACAAATCCCAGGATTCCATAGGAAGGCACTACAGCACTTAAAAGTGGTGTCAAACTGCATTATTTCTATGATGACTTCAGACTCCAAGTGGAGGGGTTTTGTTACTTTAGGAGCCTGTTAGTAACAAAGGTTTGTTGTTGTGTGCCTTCAAGCCATTTTCAAGTTTTAATGACCCTAAGGTCATGAAAATAATAATAATAATAATAATAATAATAATAATAATAATAATAATAATAATAAATATACTATGTATTATTATACTATTATACTATATTATTATACTACTAACAGTATTATGAAGTTTACCTATTCTTCTCTGTTCAGAGACCAGTTCAGCTATATTCTGTAGACCTTACTCTTAAATAATTTGTTGTTGTTGTTGTTGTTGTTGTTGTTGTGTGCCTTCAAGTTGTTTCTGGCTTATGGCAATCCTAAAGCAACCCCATAATGGGGTTTTCTTGGCAAGGTTTGTTCAGAGGGGTTTTTGCTTTTGCTTTGCTCTGGGGCCGAGAGAGTGTGACTCGCCCAGGGTCACCCAATGGGCTTCTGTGGCTGAACAGAGATTCGAACCCTGGACTCCAGAGTTCTAGTTGAACACTCAAACCACTACACCACAAGGTATAGGAAACTTTTTAAAAACCCGCCAATTAAAATACCTGACCCCCGTTTTTTTGCTGGTTTATGGAAACAAGTGAACATACAACGGACTCCTCTTTAATACATACTCCAGGTCTGTCATCCAATTAAACAGATCTTTGTCAATTAGTAGCGGAAACTTTGGTCCATTAATTCATTAATGACAGCACAATCCAGTATTCTTTTATTTTGATGTTTTGTTATGTGTCCATGGGGCAATTTCTTCTAAATTTAGGAGAAGCATACCATAGTCTGCTATCAGTCGGCTGGGAAATTTGGTACGGATCATTTTTATTTTTTATTTTTTGCATTACTACTTCCAGAATTCCTCCTGTGGTTATGGCAGTTGTGGATTCTGGGAGCTGGAGTCTCCCAAAGAAGTCATTCCCTAGCTTTGACTATAGCAATACTCTCTCTCTCTCTCTCTCTCTCTCTCTCTCTATATATATATATATATATTATAGTGAATAAAATTCTTTGCAGAGCCAGATGTTCTGCATCGGATTAAAATGCCCTGTTTCTGTAGAGGAATTTATGAAAGTTCAGGACACCAAGAGCCAGTGTGGTATAGTGGTTTGAGCGCTGGACTACGACTCTGGAGATCAGGGTTCGATTCCCTGCTCAGCCGTGGAAACCCACTGGGTGACCCTGGGAGAGTTACATACTCTCAGCCTCAGAACAAATCTTGGCAAGAAAATCCCATTATCGGGCTGCCTTAGAGTTGCCATAAGCCAGAAACAACTTGAAGACATACAACAACAACAACAAATTATTTAGAAGTAAGGTCTTACAGAATATAACTGAACTGGTCTCTGAATAGAGAAGAACAGGTAAACTTCATAATAGTATAATATATAATAGAATAATAATAATAATAATAATAATAATAATAATAATAATATATTACATCAAACTCTTCCTGGGCATGATTTCTTTAACAGAAAACTTGGGGCCAGAAGCAGAAAGTAGATGGAAAGGAGAGGGACAATAGGTTCCTACAGCACAATAAAGAAGAAAAAGTCCAAGTTTTAGCCAACTTTATCTTCTCACAAACTCACAATATACCCTTGTGAAATTAAACAAATCAGGTCAGGCAAGCCTTGTGTAATTTCCAGCCTTCTAGAGACCCCTTGAAAGCTTCTTCAAAAATGTATTTATGGATGACTTTTTCTTTCACCAGCCTCCACTTTTTACAGATTGCCTGTCTCCCTTATCCAAAAGGCTTAAGACCAGAACATGATATTCATTTATGTTTCATATGCATCTTATGAGATCCAGCATGGTATAGTGGTTTGAGCATAGGACTATGACTCCAGAGACCAGGGTTCAAATCCTGGCTTGGCCATGGAAACCCACAGGGTGACCTTGGGCAAGTCGCACTCTCTCAGCCTCAGAGGAGGGCCATGGCAAACCCCCTCTGAAGAAACCTTCCAAGAAAACTCTGTGATAGGTTTGCTTTAGGGTCTCCGTAAGTCAGAAATTACTTGAAGGAAAACAACACACACATACACCTTACACACACAGACTGAAGATAATTTTACACACAGTCTTTTTAATAATTTGGTGCATGAAACAAAGTTTGTGTACGCTGGACCATCAGAAAGCAAAGGGGTCACTACCGCAACCATCCATGTGGACAATTTTGGATTTTGGAATATTTCAGATTTTGGAATTCCAGATAAGGGAGAATCAACCTGTATTAAGATTATTCCTACTTTGATGGCCAAACCTTTAGCCTTATGCATTTTTAACCTTCTGGTTTGAGCTGCTGTTTTGTTGTTCGCACATGATGGATTGTAGAGGCAGCTGCTGTTTAACTTGCCTATTGTAGGCAGACACACACCTACGCTGGGATCAGCTCAAACAGAATCTCTCGCTTTCCCAACTCAAGCTTTATCGCATTGCATATTGCATACTGCATACTGCATATTGCATATTGCAGCTATGCAGCTGTAACTTGATATTGAAAGTCACTGTTTCTCCATTTCCCTTTTCCCCAATGCTGATGCAGCTAAAGAAACCCCCCAACTAGACAGAGAACAAGGAGGAAAGGGGGCCAGGCAGGCTTAAAAAGATTTGTAAAAGGGATTGTACCTGAGGATTGTTCACTGAGATATGGCTGTGTACCATCGCAAATAATAGGCCTACATTCAATGGTTAGATCTCCACTAGAAAAGATCCATTATATCAGGGTCTGGAAAATACAGCTGGTATGTATTATGATTGTATGTAGTGTCCCCTTGGGCCATTTTGGTGGCTCCTTGGGCCTCCCAGCCCCCCTCCAAATTTTGTCCTCAAGTCCCTCGGAGGGTTGTGGAGTCTCCTTCTTTGGAGGTCTTTAAACAGAGGCTGGATGGCCATCTGCCTGGAGTGCTTTGATTGTGAGTTTCTGCATGGCAGAATGGGGTTGGACTGGATGGCCCTTGTGGTCTCTTCCAATTCTATGATTCTATGATCCCCGGAGGGTCTGGGGTCCCATTTTAGTCCTCACCTGCCATTTCAGGCCAAACAGGAACACCTTTTCCCCAGAAAAATATGTCTCCTGGGTCTAAAATGGACAAAAACGTGCAATTGACATCAAAACGTGCTTAAGATGACATTAACGCAAGTGCCATGATCCCATGAAGCACCAGGGAATAACCGGGCAAGAAACAGCAAAAAAATCGTTCACGGGAAAATTCCGCGAATGAGTTACTGTTGTTTCTTGCCTGGTTCTTTACGGGATAATGGCACTTTAATCACATTTCATCTCAACGCCACGTGAAAACCGCTCGCGTATTTGCACGTAAGTGCGGGTTAATCACAGATTCTGCACGGGATAACAGCGCTTTGCGCGTGAAAACCATTCATGTATTTGCACATAAGTGTGGGTTAATCATGGATTTTGCACAGGATAACAGCGCTTTGTGCGTGAAAACTACTCACGCATTTGCGCACAAGTGCGGGTTAATCACAGATTCTCCATGGGATAACAGCGCTTTGTGCATGAAAACCATTCACTCATTTGCACATAACTGCGGGTTAATCATGGATTCTGCACAGGATAACAGCACTTTTATGAAAACCATTCACACATTTGCATGTAAGTGCGGGTTAATCACGGATTCTGCACAGGATAACAGCGCTTTGTGTGCGAAAACCATTTGCGCAATTGCGGGTTAATCACCGTTTATACTTGCAATGTTCCCCTGAGTGATAAACTCCTATGAATTCTTGCATTGCGGTAATGTAAAACTTCAGCTGAGAGTTTGGAAATTGACAATTGAGGCATCAAAAGGAAAACGGCAGGCAGAGTTAACCCAGAAATGCAAACCCAGCAAGGAGCTCTAGGTGTGAATTTCAATTTTCAGTGCCTTGTTCTTTGCAAGGCTAAATATTTGAGGTCCAAAGGAACGTTTTTGGGGAGGAGGCTGGGAAGATGAGAAAGAATTCCTATCTGGGAGGGGAATCCCTCATTTTGCACCCTGAACTAACAGATGCTGGAGTGCTTCCAAAATTTTCTCCAGCTCCTCATGCTAAATTATGCCTGTTTTCTATGGAATAAAATGAATTCAAGACCGGTGCCTCTCCAGTGGCCTTTTTTCAGCTAAAGCTCCAGAGCCCAGATTGCTCCCATCTGTGGAACTTACCTAGGAGTAAAAATCATTTTATTATTATTATTTTATGTATTGATATCTTGCCTTTCTCCCAAGATAGGGACTAAAATCATACCTGTTTTTTTGGTGGGATTTTTCGGGCTATGTGGCCACGTTTTAGAAGAGTTTATTCCTGACGTTTTGCCAACATCTGTGACTGGCATCTTCAGAGGACTAGAAATCATACCCTCCTACTGCCCCGATTTGGCAGAGACAATCCCGATTAATCCTCTGTCATCCCACTTTTCCACCTGCTTTCAAAATGTCCCGGTTTCCCTCTCTTCCTCCCACTTTCCCCTTCTGTCCTTAGCTGACTTCAGTTGCTGAAAACTGAGTTCAAAGTACAAAATAGTTTACCATCAGTTAACTAAGCAGGAGGGAAGGAGAAAGGAAGGAGGAAGGGATGTTCTTGTCCTTCCCAGTATGTTCAGGCAAAAACAAACTGCAGCATCCTCTAATAGCTCATGTAGTCTTCCTCATCCATAGCTTTTGACAACTTGAGCACATTCCGATTTTGCTTGGCCACATGTGTCCCAGTTTGCATCTATGAAATAGCAGAGGGCATGCAAGCAAAAATCCCAGCTGGGAGTTACTTACAACTAATGCAAGGCATAGCTAGGAGGGGCAAAATCAGGACATTGTCTTCCAAACTACGAATTCTTCCTCCCCCCCCCACCCCCAATGATTTTTCCTTCAGGCCCAAAATGTCTAACATTGCAATAACAGAAGACATCAGTTGAACATTTAGAAAGAAGAGTTACATGGACTAACATATGCTGTTTTATTTCCTAAATATGTTCCCGACACTCATTTATGCATAACTATACCTGCTTTCCATGCAATGAAACAAATTCAAAACTGGTGCCTTTTTTTCAAGTAAACCTCCAGAATCCAGATTGTGGAATTTACTTGAGAATAAAAAATCATGACGCTCCCTCAACTATCCCAATTTGGCACACATAATCCCAATTAATCCTCTGCCATCCCACTTTCTCAGCTGGTTTTAAAATGTCCTGGTTTCTCTTTCCTTCTCCCACTTTCCCCCTTTGTTCTCAGCCTACTTCAAATGCTGCAAAGTGAGTTCAAAGTGCAGAAGCAGTTTGCATTCCATTAAGTCCATGGTGGAAGAGGAGTAGAAAGAGTGGACTCTTGCCCTTCCCAGAAGGCTCAGGCAAAAGCAAATTGCTGCTCCTTCTCCTGTGTTCTTCCTCATAAGCACATTTTGCCATCTTGACCACACTGTGATGTTGCCTGACCACAGGGGTCCAGGTTTTCACCTATGAAATGCATACCCTCCAACTGTCCCAATATGGCAGGGACAATTCGAATTAATCTTCTACCATCCCACTTTTTGAGCTCCTTTTAAAATATCCCAGTTTCTCTCTTCCCCCCCCCCCTTTCTACTTCCATTGCTGCAAGCTGAATTCAAAATGCAAAATTGGTTTGCATGCTATTAACTTTGTACCAGGGTGGAGGAAAGAAGGAGGCAGAATCATACCCCTTCCCAGTCAGCTCAGGCAAAAACAACCTGCTGCACCTTCTCCTAGCTTGTCTGCTCTTCCTCATTTATAACGTTTGCCATCTTGACTACATACATCTGTTATGTTGGAAGGTCTGTAAAATGGGCTTAGAACGGGAACTCTAGACTTTGAAAGGAATTTTTATTTTTTTATTCTTATTTTTTAATAGCCCTTCATGAGAGCCAGCAAGGCATAGTGGTTTGAGCATTGGACTACGACTCTGGAGACCAGGGTTTGATTCTCATCTCAGCCATGAAGCCCACTGGGTGACCTTGGGCAAGTCACACTCTCTTAGCCTCAGGGGATGGCAATGGCAAATCTCTAAACAAATCTTGCCAAGAAAACCCAATGATCCCGATTAATCCTCTGTCAGCCCACTTTCTCAGCTGGTTTTAAAATGTCCTGGTTTCTTCAAATAACCCGGAGGTGAGCTAAATAATCCCAAAAGTCAGCGTGCTATAATGGTTGTGCATTGGACAAGGACACTGGGAGACCAGGGTTCGAATCCCAGCTCAGTCATGGAAACCCACTGGTTGACCTTGGGCAAGTCACACTCTCTCAGCCTCAGGGGACGGCAATGGCAAACCTCCTCTAAACAAATCTTGCCAAGAAAACCCAATGATCCCTAAGTTGGAAACGCCTTGAAGGCACACAATACGCATACATCTTCTATGACAACCAGTGGCTTAGTGGTCTGAGCATTGGACTATGGCTCTGGAGACCGGAGCCCTGAAACCCACTGGGTGACACACTCTCAGCCTCAGAGGGAGGCAAAGGCAAACCCCCTTTGAACAAATCTTGCTAAGCAAACCCCACGATAGTTTCTCCTCAGGGTCCCAATAGGTCAGAACAGAAACTTGAAGGCACGCAACAACAGCAACAACAATGTTGTACAGGATTTCCAGTTCAACCCACAAGATCCAATGGCTTCTCCTGACTAGGATTCCTCCATAGATTCAACAGTCAAAGGGCAAGTCCCCCCAACACTTACCCAAATCCCATTAACTGAACGGGAGCTACTTTAGATTGAGACCAGCCGCACTTGAGTGTAAGAGTTACTCAAAATAAGCTAAGGATGTTTATTAAACTGTCGCTTTGCGGTGCAATAACTGAGCGGTAAAGTGTCATACTTCCAATTCCGAAACTCAGCAGTCGCTCTTTATCATCCGGCCGCTGTCTTATGAGAGAGAAGAAGAAGAGCGAAAGAAAGAAAGAAAGAAAGAAAGAAAGAAAGAAAGAAAGACCTGGATTGCATTAAACACCAACGGTCTTCGAGGCCAATTATTCTGTACACACTCATTCAGATGAAGGAGGTACTTTTCCCTTTCTTTCTTTCTTTCTTTCTTTCTTTCGTTCTTTCATTCATTCTTTCTTTCTTTCTTTCTTTCAAGAAAGGAGAAACAGTTCTCCCTCCTCACCATTTAATTACCACCAAAACAGTCCAGGAATTTCTCTCTGGTCCTGTCAGGGAGATAAAAATCTGCATTTTATTAAACGGTATGATCTGTATTTTACTATACAATGTTTGACTCGTGCTATCGCTTGCTGAAAGCTGTGTTAGCCCATCTGGCTGTATTTCTGACACTTTCGGGCCAAAATCCTATTAATTAATCCCAACGAGACTAAACCTGTTGAATTAATTCTTGGAAGGTGAGCCGACACACAGGAAAATCCCACCGAACCAATAGGTCTACTCTAATTGGGACTAGCAATTGGATTCAGGCTTTATTTCCTTTGGAATAATCATAAATAAACCAGGGTGGCCGTAGAATTAAACCCAAAGTAAGTAAAGAAATTCAGTTAAGCCCTGTGCTGATTTCTTTAGTCTTTTCTCCACCTCCTGCACAGTGGGGTGAATTCTGCCTTTCTGCTAAAATAAAATAAAATAAATGAATTTATTAGCAAAACGGATACACTTCTTGTACGGTCTCCCTGTTATTTTTAAGCAGTGCTCCAAGGCCTGATGTTACACAAGCAACATTACTTATCATCACAAAGGATATCTTTTACAAAGAATAAAGACTGAACACCTGGTATAGAGGCAGAAGGTTATTTGGCAATAATCGTCGATACTGATGTGGATGGAGCAGAGAAGCTTGAAACTTCCTTTCTTTGCTGAGAGTTTAGTAACATTTATTATTATTATTATTATTATTATTATTATTATTATTATTATTTTGATCAAGGAGCAAAAAAATCTCCCACTCCTATTAATGGAAGGGCTTTTTCTCTTAATGCTAATTTCTGGTTGTTGTTTTTCCCTGTAATCGTGTTATGGGAAGGCTTAAGCTATATGGGAGATAGATAGATAGATAGATAGATAGATAGATTAGATAGAATAGAATAGAATAGAATAGAACGGAACAGAATAGAATAGAATAGAATAGATCCTTTATTGACATCAGCTACAAGCCACTGTAATAGAAACATGGTATTCTAATAAAGTTAAAAATTACAATTTTGCAATATTCATCAACCATCTGGGTTAAATGACGCCCATATAACATACAATGCAAAACATCCTGAAATCAGGACATGGAAAACCATGTTCAGTCCTATTTTAACAGCACCTATTATGAATTTTGCAAACATAGCTATCATCTTGGTCTGCTCAAAGAAAGCCCTGTTGTCAAGAGAGAGGAACTCAGTTCCCTCTTCATATCCCTATAAAAAGGATAAAATAGCAGCACATGGGCTAGCAATTTAATGCTGCCACCGTCGCGGAGCAAACCCGAAAATACAAGTCGGTATGTTGTTGCTGTGTGCCTTTAAGTCATTCCCGTGTTACGGTGACCCTATTGTAGGGTTTTCTCAGGTCTGATCTTCAAAACAGAATGAATGCAGTATCCCAGAAGTCCATAGCATTGAGTCATGGCAATTGACACCACTTTAATTGCCATGACTCAATGCTATGGACTTCTGGGATTTGTAGTTTGTTGCAGCACCAGATCTCTCTGAGAGAGAAGTCTATATAGCTCACAAAACGATAAATCCCAGAATCCCATAGCATTGAGGCATGGCAGTTTAAGTGGTGTCAAACTGCATTATTTCCGCAGTGCAGATTAGACCTCGGTAAGATTTGTTCAGAGGAGGTGACTTATCAAGGGCCATCAAGCGGGTTTCCATGACTGAATGGGGATTTGAACCCTAGTCTCTTGGAATCCTAATCCAACATTCAAACCACTACACCATGCTGCCTGGTGTCAGGAATTAGGAAAAAGAAGGGTATAGATCCTTTAGACCAGAAATGAAAGTTATATCCCCTGTTTATCTATCTACTCTGGTTATTTTAAACCCCATGATAATTAATCACATCAATGGCAGGACATGGAGATACATCATTAACATGGCACACATTTTGGCTCTGATGATGATGATGATGATGATGATGATGATGATGATGATGATGATGATGATGGAGTATTTATACCCCATTCTTCAGCCAAAAGGCTATCAGAGCGGCTTACAAATGGTTAATTAGACATGATGAGAAACCTCTCATACAAAATATGGGCATCCCATGAAACAGAAGCCTTCCCAAAATTACAGATTCCTTTTATGCATCACTTTCAAGCATGGATCCATTGTGGATTTTGTTTTGACAGGTTAGTCCGTCCATCAAAATTGTATTGCAGTCAGCAAACAGGCATTACACAAATATACTTCCTTGGTGAAATGCATCTGAGGAAGTAGACTGGAGTCTATGAAAGCTGATGCTGCCAATTTCTTTCTTTTAGTCTCAAAGGTGCTACAAGATCTCACGACATACTGATTCTACAGACTTAACACGGCTATATCTTTGAATTATGCAAATATATTACTAATATCACCTTGGGTCTTTGCATGCAAGTATAAGGCCAAAGCCAAGAATGTAGCAGTTCTAAAATATACACATTTGTTACAATCTTTCCATAAGAGACACAGTTTTTCCAAAGGCAATCATCCTGTCATTCATGTCAAAAATGCTAATATCAGAATAATTATTGCACACATTGTCAAATAAAATGGGTAATATCTTCCATTACTAAGGAGTTACAGAAAGAGACTCTGTTTTCCTTAGCAGTACCTTGGATAAACCTAGTCAAATTTACCAAGGGAAGGACTTGTAACCAATCTCATTTTTAGTAGAATTACTAACCGATAATAGATTAAAAGAGAAGGGGACAAAATGCACATATAGTTGTTTCGACAAATTAATCATACACTTAAAAATAACAAAAAGACTTTTCTCAAATCAAGTACAGGTTGAGTCTCCTTTATCCAAAATGCCCAGGACCAGAATTGTTTTGGAATTTGGAGTTTTTCAAATTTTGGAATATTTGCATCTTATTTATTTATTCATTCATTTAAGGAGGTATCTTGGAGATGGGACCCAAGTCTAAACATGAAATTCATTGATCTTTCGTATACACCTTAAACACAGAGCCTGTAGGTCATTTTATACACAATCTTTGACGATAATGTTGTGCATGAAACAAGGTTTGTGTACACTGAACTATCATAAATCAAAGGTGTCGCTCTCTCAGCCACCCATGTGGGTAATTTTGGATTTTGGAATATTTCAGATTTCGGCACTCCGGATAAGGGAGGCTCAACCTGTATCCTCAAAAACCCACCGCCTTCTAGCGTATATTAGCTGAGATTCATGGTAGTCGGTACACCATTGGTGAGACATACACAAGAAACAGCTTTCAGCACTTCTAATTTGTCTAATCGGTCCCATTTTAGGAAACAATATAACATAAAGCCGAATGAACTTCTGACACTTTGTGACAGTGAACTAATATTCATGGTTCTTGCTACACATTGTTAAAATATGTTAAGGGAGAAAAATATTGCTACGGCTGATAGTTCAATGAAACATCTGGTCGCATTCAGATGTATATCTCAAAGTTTCCCAGTCACTTTGTCTGAAGCTGCCAAATGAGTCTTGGGATACCAAGACACCAATCCTACAATTTGCCTTTATGGGACACCACCAGAGTTCTGTGCCAGGAATTAGGGGAAAAAAGAAAGGTATAGATCCTTTAGACCAGAAATAAAAGTTATATTCCCTGTTCATCTATCTACTCTGGTTATTTTAAGTTTGGTTTGCACAATATGTTTGGGGGAAAATACTGTACTCCCGAGCATCAAAGATTGGATGCGCACATTTTTGTGCCACATGTAGGTTGAAATTTTCCTATAAAGCAAAAATCATGCTCTGATCACAATCTTGTATGATCGACTCTGGCACAATCTTGCCTCCAAATGGATACTAAACTATCATCCTAGATAGAATATAGTCTTTTCTTTCTTTTCTTCTGTTTACTGAGCTTCGATCTTGTCTTCTCGCTTTCTATCCTTGCCGGCAAACTGAGCTGGTCTCCAGTGAGGTTCGGTCTTGGTTTTTTTGAGGTATTAAACATTACTCGGTCATCTGTCCTTGGAAGTTGACCCTACTGAATTTGAGGCAGGGTACACCCATGTCAATGCACATGGGATCATCGCTTTATAAAAAGGTGTCACCTTCCCTATTCCCAGTTTATCAAACCCTATGATGAAACCACCGTTTCATATTAAAAACTCCCTGACTCAAACACCAGAAATTGGGGAAAGGGAAAGTGCATGCAGCAATCTAGGATGCAAAACAGGACTTGCCTTAAATATAGAGTATATGAACTGTCCAGAATCTGGAATAAAAGAAAAAGGGTCTAACAGAATTTGGGAAAGTTCCTTTTTTTTTAAGGAGCACAGCTCCCATTGAACTCCAGCCAAACTGCCTAAGGGAGATATTGGAGGCTACACGGCTGCAGCCACATTGCAGAATTAATGCAGTTTGACACTGCTTTAACTAGCATGGCTCCATCCTATAGAATCCTGGGATTTGTAGTTTGCTGTGGCACCAGAGCTCCCTGAGAGAGGCGGCTAAAGATTGCACAAAATGACAAATCCCAGAATTTGATAGCACTGAGTCATGGCAGTTTAAGCGGTGTCAAATGGCATTGATTCTGCAGTGCAAATACAGCCTGTGAATCCTATTAGTAGTTCCAACTAGAGTAGACCTATTAAATCAATTGGATTTATCTGTCTGTTGACTCACCATCCAACAATTTATTCTTTGGGTTTACTCTGATAGGGACTAATCTAGCCGGTGGGATTCTGGCCATGATTTTCATAACCTTGTCCTCACTTTACGGATGACAGCCCCAATCCAGCTCACAGTAACATCTGTCTGCCTTATGGCCTGGGACCTTTTTAAACTACACAATTATAGTGCTTCGATTCCACTTTAACTGTGTTCTGCGGGATTCCTGAGGCTTGTTTAGTGAGTCACTAGAGCTCTCTGGCTGAGAATTTTAAGTACTACCTCCCTAAACTCCAGACAGCCAGCATAGCATACAGTTTGTTTTGGACTAGGACTCTGTAGACCAGGGTTCAATTCCCTGCTCAGCCATGAAACTCACTGGGTGACCTTGGGCAAGTCACACTCTCTCAGCCTCAGGGGAAGGCAATGGCAAAACTCCTCTGAACAAATCTTGCCAGGAAAACCTCATGATAGGTTTGCCTTAGGGTCACCATAAGTTGGAAACAACAATAACAACCCTAAACTCCAACTCCTAGGATTCCCGAGAGAAAGTGGAATCATACCACTATAATTGTGCCATGTGAATGGCTTCCTGGTTGCATTGGAGAGATAAGGCTGGTTTGTACAGCTGAAAAGTCTCTACCAAGGTGAAAAGTAAAGAAAAGACAGATGAGTACAGTTGGAGGTGAAGTGAACCAACGTGAAAGAACCCTATATAGTCTTGTTTTGTCTTTGCCTGTTCTTATAGGAATGCTCTCCCTTGAGGCTATAGTCAAGTGACGAAAATGCATTTATGGATCAGTAATATATAATAAAAAGCAGTATGTAATAATAAATACCAGTGGATGCATATATGCCTGTAATATTTGCTTCTAATATGGAAGTTACCTGGGTTAAATATGATTCATTTGTTTCAG
Organism: Phrynosoma blainvillii; assembly: GCA_026167975.1. Classification (NCBI taxonomy): domain Eukaryota; kingdom Metazoa; phylum Chordata; class Lepidosauria; order Squamata; family Phrynosomatidae; genus Phrynosoma; species Phrynosoma blainvillii. The sequence continues at coordinate 11,013,066 of JANUYF010000011.1, forward strand.
AAGACGATCCCAATATTTTAGCCTACAAATCACTTTTCACCAAGGAGCAGACCCTTTATATCTCTACTCCTTTTAATGATACATGGAGCATAATCAATATTATATAGCTGTTGATGTTGTTGCTGTGTGCCTTCAAGTTGTTTCCAACTATGCCGACCCTAAGGTGAATCTATTGTGGGGTTTTCTTGGCAAGATTCATTCAGAGGAGGCTTGTCAGGGCTATCCCCTGAGGCTGAGAGAGTATGACTTGCCCAAGGTCACCCAGTGGGTTTCCATGGCCGAGCTGGGAATCGAACCCTGGTCTCCCAGTGTCCTTGTCCAATGCACAACCATTATACTATGCTGGCCTTTGGGATGATTTAGCTCACCTCCAGGTTATTTTGAAGGACTGTACCTTCCCATATTAGCCTGCCCTAGTTTTGAATTCTTCTAGGGAGGCCTTATTCTTTGTCCCACTACCATCATAGAAAGATTTTTTATTATCTTTCTTTTAACTTGGGTTCCGAGTCAGAGAAAAAATGGGATAATAATCACAGTAGTAGTTACAACAACAACAACCCCATTTTATAGACAAAGGAAATGAGACTAGAATCAAAATGGTCCCTAGATCCCTATGGCAGTCCCAAACCCATCCTATAAATCTGGCAAATAGGACCATTTTTTCTGCAAGAGAAAATAAGAATCTGAACCAATTGGACAGGTAAGGTTAAAACTAGTATCTGTACCAAGTGGGATCAGTGGGGAGAAAGTGTAAAAGTTTTCTAGTCAACACAGAAGTCTTTATCACTCTGAATGGTTGAGAGTCTGCATGGTGTAGTGGTTTGAGCATTGAGCTATGACTTTGGAGATCAGAGTTAGAATCTCTGGTCGGCCCTGGAAACCCACTGAGCAAGTCACACTCTCTCAGCCTCAGAGAAAGGCAAAGGCAAACCCCCTCTGAACAAACCTTGCCAAGACAATCCTGTGATAGGTTCACCTTAGGGCAGGAGTAGGCAACCTTTTTGAGCCGGGGGCCGGGTTGCTGTCCCTCAGACAACTGGGGGGCAGAAGCACCAAAAATAAATAAATAAATAAATAAATAAATAAATTATATATCTATATCTATATCTATATCTATATCTATATCTATATATATGTATGCACACTCTCTCAACCCCAGAAAAGCCATGGCAAAACCCCTGTGGAGATTTTGCCAAGAAAACCCCAAGAACAAGTAATAACAAAAATAATCAATATCATCATGGTGGGCGGCGGCGGCGGCAGGACCGGCCTGGGGCTGGTCCAAAGGCTTCGGGGGCCGCATCTGGCCCCTGGGCCTTAGGTTGCCTACCCCTGCCTTAGGGTCACCATAAGTCAGAGACGACTCAAAGACATGCAACAACAGCCTGAACGTTCGCACATTCTTCTACTAAAGATAGCTGGTGTGTCCAGGCAAAAGCTGTTGCTTTGCCTCTTCTTCCTCCTAAATAGCAGCTTGCACCAGAAGCAAGGGGAAAACCTCAGCAGAACAAAGCTACGTCTGCCTACGGATTTGTCACAGAGAGCTGTCTGCTTTGCAAGAATCCCCTAACCACAAACACAATCGCCTTGCCCTTGTTGACTGGTCAAAAGAGAGGAAGGATGGCAGTTCAAGAGAGGGCAACTCAAAGAGGGAATTTTACCAAAGGAGAGCATACAAATCCCTAGAATAAATAAAAGACACATAGAACCAGAGAATCTTAGGGCTGGAAGGGGCCATAAGAGCATCTAGTTCAGTGATGGCGAATCTTTTAGAGACCGAGGGCCCAAACTGCAACTCAAAACCCTCCTATTTAATGCAAAGTTCCATGTCCCTATAGCTTTCTAGTAACAAACTCTCTGCTGAAGTGATGGCACGCGTGCCCACAGAGAGGGCTCCGAGTGCCACCTCTGGCACGCATGCCTTAGGTTCGCCACCACTGATCTAGTTCAACCCCTTGCTGTGCAGGAATACACAACTAAACCACTCCTGAAAGATGCCCATCTAAGCACTCTTTTAAGGTCTCCAGTGAAGGAGACTCCACCACCCTCCATGACAGTCAATGCAACTGTCTTACAGTCAAGAAGTTCTTCCTGAGGAGTCTATCACACAGTTAATTAAATCGCCTTACCTGATACAGTGTAAATTTTAAATTGGGCGGCATCCAGACTCTATTGCAAGTGTTTTGCCACCAAAATCACTGCCCGGTCCATCCCGGGTCCATCCCTGCTCCCAGGGCCACTCCAGTGGCCGTTTTTTCAAGCCGGAAAACTCCCGGCTTCAAAAAAAGCCGCGCTGAGTAGCCTTGGAAGCGGGGATGGACCCGGGTGGCGATATCTGTGGCTAAATCCTTGTGATAGACTCTGGATGCAGCCTGATTTAAAATTTAAGCCGGATCAGGTAAGGCTATTTAATTAACTGAGCGATAATCTTCTAATGTTTAAGAGGACTCTCTTTTCTTGTAATTTGAATCTATTCGTTCATGTTCTAGTCTCTCAAGCAGCAGAAAACAAGCTCATTCCCTCTTCTACAGCTCAACCCTTGAGATATTTAAAGATGGCTATCATGTCATCTCCCCATCTTCCCATCTCCAAGCTGAACATACCCAGCTCTCTGGGTTGTTCCTCATACAGCTTGGTTTCCTAGGAATAAAGATACAGCTGGCCCTCCGTATCCACTCAAACCATACAGCATACTGCCATCTGTAGGGGATGCTTTGATTTTGAGTTCCTGCATGGCAGGGGGTTGGACTGGATGGACCTTGTGGTCTCTTCCAACTCTATGATTCTATGATTTACTTACCCATCTGTAAAATGGACAGACTTGTGGCCTACTTTGCAAGATGGTCACTATGATAACTGGGACACAGAGATACCGAATCACTGTTTTCATATTTGAGACATATGACATATGAGGCGAGAGGCAAACATGGAGCAATGGTTTGAGCGTTGGACTATGACTCTTGAGATCAGGCTTCAGTTCCCTGCTCAGCCATGGAAACCCACTGGGTGACCCTGGGTGAGTCACACACTCTCAGCCCCAGAAAACCCCGCAATAGGTTTGCCTTGGAGTCACCGTACGTCAAAAATTACCTGAAAAACAATGTCGCATGAAACTAAATTTAAGTGGAGACAACTCTTTGAATGTACACATTACCAATCTATAACCAATTGAAATTAAATCTGAAACTAAATGTAAATCCATATAACTCTTTGAGTGTACACATTAGAGATCTATAACCAATTGTTAATCCCAACTAAAGGAGATTCAATGAAAGAATGAGACATAAGGCAACTCTGATGTAAGTCCCATTAATTCAATGGGTTTAGCTCTGGGATTCAGCCATTACTCCTTTAGCCTCATAGCAACTCCAGAGAAAGATGGCTACAGATGTCATAGGGCAGCTCTCCAACACAAGCCATGAATAGGAGAGATCCAGATACCTCTCCAATCTATAGAGCCTGCACAGCAAGGTTGGTGGGTTTTCTTTTCTTTTCGGAGGAATGACATATTGTGGCAAGTTCATGTCTGATGGTGTGTTTGAGCATCCTGCGCACTGTTTCAATTTATGCCAGTTTATGCAAAGGATAAACCAAAGAAGACGGACATATTTTCATTAAGTTGATGCATCTGTCCCAATACAGATAAAGTTGCTAGCCGTCCCTTATTATAAGGGATGTCCCTTATCTGAGGGCCAGAAAGCTTGTCCCTTCTAGGGCTGGCAGGTCTCCCTTATTATAAGAGATATTCCTTATTCGAGGACCAGAAAGCTTGTCCCTTAGAAGGCTGGCAGGTTTTCCTTATTATAAGAGATGTCCCTTATTTGAGAGTTGGAAAAAGCTTGTCCCTTATAGGGTTACCAAGTGTGCCTTATTATAAGGGATGTCCGTTATTTGAAAGCTGGAAAGCTTTTCCTTTTACACAGACTGAGTGAGAGGCCAAAGCATCCCATCATGAAATATAAGAATGTGGACAATATGTTGACTTTGCAGAAAAACACATGCCTAGGTTAACTGATATCAATACTTTCGTTTGGCCTTTCGGCAGAACGCTAACTTGTTAATAGCTGCTTCTCAATTGTCAGCCCTGTGTGTCCCACATTTCGACTGTCTCCTATTGCTGTTTTGAAAACTTGGCGACACTGCGTATGGGCAGAAAAAGCAACAAGCATGTCAGATACGACACATGTGCCGATATGATCCTGATGTTTCTCCAAACTGCACACCAAGTCACAAATAATTCCAACCACAGAATGCTAATAGTAATAATGTTTCATAGGTTTAAAGGAACCGAAGATCATTATTTTGCAAGCTTTCCTGCCCATTACAATGAAAATAGTTGGCCATTTTTGCCAGATAGTAAGTGTTGCTTTGCTACCAGCAGGAACGGATCTTCAAATATCAATCAATCATCAATAAATCACCCATCTCCAGATGGCCTGTTTCACTTGGAAACTACATCGACCAAAGTCCCTGAAATTTTTCAAGATTCGTCACAACGCAGATTGTACTTTGCCCCCAGGACCAAAAGTTCTTCAAAGTTTTTAACATCATCATCATCATCATCATCATCATCATCTCTAAGAAGTTTTATGATGAGCAACTACTAGCTATTAAATTCATCTCATTACTGCAGTTCTTGTTACAGCAGCGATTGTTACACAATATATAATAATGTTATTATCATCTTGGTTTTAGCAACTGGAGTATATTTTTAATGCTGTTAGCCGTCCTGGTTGCGTTTGCAGAGGGGCGGGATAAAAATAAATTTTATTATTATTATTATTATTATTAGGCCCATCAAAAATTCAGACTGTATACAAGAATCAAAGAATCCATGAGGGATTGTGGGATCCAATCTGAATTTCTTCATTCACAATTTTTGAAACTGTTCTATTGGGATCCTATCTGCAGTGATTCAGGTGTTTTGCCCATTCATTTAAAATAATGATAATGATGATAATTAGAGGAAGAAGAAGTGTAAGAATGAAGCACATAAAGATCTTTTTTTATTTAAGGAAGCATTTGGGTTTTAGTGTATGCAGCAGCTAAAGCTTTCTATGGAGGGTGCAGTGTTTTTATCATGGTTTTGAGCCTCTCTTAATGCTGTTTTTTACTGCTGTTTTTAAAATAGAAATTGAGTTGAATTGTATTTTAACTTTTATATTAACAGTTTCTTTAATTGTCGTGTGCTTTTAAAATGTTGTACGCCACCTAGGATCCCATGTTGGGCAAAAGGAGGGATATAAATTAAATAAATAAAGAGGAGGAGGAAGAGAAGGAGGAAAAGGATATAATCCACAGGAGTTACTTTGAAGTAACTCCTGTTGAGTTTTCCCAGAGTAATTCCTCATTTATTTATTAATTTATTTGTTTAAGAGATTTATATCCTGCCTTTCTCCCAAAATGGGATCCAGGGTGGTACAGTATATTAATAATATAGTATATTAATATAATATGGTATGTTAATATATGCTATGTTAATAATATAGTATACAATATTAATATATACTACATTAATAATATAGTATAGGATCATACTAATACAATATTGATAACATTAATATTAATAACCTATACTATATTCCCTAGAATATAGATTATCAGAATATAGATTATCAATGATTATAGATTATGAATTAGAATATAGATGGTCAATTATTCAGGTTTTTGTTCTACCCGCACTGAATTGGGAATTAGTTCCACTGAACTAAGTGAAACTTATTTCTGGTTGGATATGTCTAGGATTGAAGCATTAATGCCACTGCTATTCATGGCAGCACATAAACTTTTCTGTCCTGTCTTTCTGTCGTCAGAATAATTGGTAGCTTTAGCCACAAGGTATTGAAAGACAAATAAATAATAATCCATCTGAGTCCTCCTCCCCTTGATATTTGTGGCATGGGGTCCATGGGATCGTGCCCATGTGCTTGTCATTTATTCTGCCAGTCACGGTTCGGAGGAAACCATTCCTAATATTAGAGGGCACTTTCTCACGCACAAACGGAATTTAAAAATGTGGATCAGAAGGGACTCTGTCTCCTGACCCTCAAGAAGATCAACAAGCATCCTCCATCCCAAACGTGACTTTCCCTAGACTTAAAGAGAATGCGAAAAGAGAATGGAAAAAAATATCCAATTGCATACAGAGGAGGATTCTTAATATCAATCCATCATCAATAAATCACCCATCTCCAGATGCCCTGTTTCACTTTGCAACCACATAGTCCAAAGTCCCTGAAATTTGTCAAGATTTGTCCCAACGCAGATTGTAATTTGCCTCCAGGACCAAAAGTTTAGGTTTCAAGAGCCCCTCCCAAAAATTAAGCAAAATTAGAGATGATGATGATAGAAATCAGCATAGACACAGAGAAGAGCCTGATCTCTATAGAGGATTATTCCTGGCTCACTTCACTCCTTTGAAATGCATAAGAACTTAGCATAAGAAGGGCTGGGAAGGGAGCTGTTGTCATGCGCAGGATCCCTTCCCACATGAAAGATTGCCCCCAGATTCCTAAAGTTTGAGATATATATCCTCTTCCTATCAGTGGCATATCTGAAAACCAGGGTGCAATGGGGGGGGGGCTGTTAATTTCCCAGAGAGGGGCCACATTTCCATTGAACGAAAACCCTGGCAATGTGAGTATTGCATGGAAAATGCTGCTGCTGTGTGAAATGTGTGCCCCAAGATGCCGCTCAGTTTCTGCAGACTGTACACAAAGCGACCAAAGATAAGCACCAATAATAGCAATAATAATAATAATAATATTGATACCCTCATCTGCCCCAAGAAAGATAGATGTCTCGCCTCTAATTACCCCTAATTTTAGCTAATTTGTTATTTATTCCGCTTTTAATTAGCATTTTATATTGTTATTCATTTTATATTGTTATTGTTTTTAGTTTGCTTCTTTTTTATGACTGGGAGAGGGGTTGGGGTAGGGGATTATTTAGAAATGTGGGGTTTAATTGTATATTGTATTTTACTGTGATTCTTATTTGTTGTAATCCACCTCGATCTGCAGGGAGAGGCGGGCTATAAATAAAACATATTATTAATAATACACAATAATGTGTATTAATAGAGTGCATTATTAATATACTATATATTAATATAGCATTAATACTGTTATAAATTTGTACTGTTGTTAGCCACCTTGATTCTCTATATCAGGAGGAAGGTGGGATATAAGACAACAACAGTAATAATAATGTGTATTAATAGAGTGCATTATTAATATACTATATATTAATATAGCATTAATACTGTTATAAATGTGTACTGTTTGAATTTGTTGTTAGCCGCCTTGACTCCCTATATTAGGAGAAAGGTGGGATATAAGACAACAACAGTAATAATAATGTGTATTAATAGAGTGCATTATTAATATACTATATATTAATATAGCATTAATACTGTTATAAATGTGTACTGTTTGAATTTGTTGTTAGCCACCTTGACTCCCTATATCAGGAGAAAGGTGGGATATAAGACAACAACAGTAATAATAATATGTATTAGTAGAGTGCATTATTAATATACTATATATTAATATAGCATTAATACTGTTATAAATGCATACTGTTTGAATTTGTTGTCAACCACCTTGACTCCCTGTATCAGGAGAAAGGTGGGATTATAAAACAACAAGAAGAAGAAGAACGGCAATAACAACAATATACTCCATATTAATATAATATTAGCATTAGTATCGGGGTTCTCTTTCTTTGTCTGTTTTTGTTTTAGGAAACCCAGTATCATAATTTTGCAGATTCCCAAGTTAGCTTTTGCTTTCTCGCTAACAGCGAAAGGCCTTCAAAAATCCTAATTTCCTTATGATGAAGGTAACTGTCCATCCTTGAATTCTCCCCATAGGCCAAAGTGGCCCCATTTTCCCACGATCGCCTCTTTTTTTACGCCATTCTCCTTCTCCTTGTTCACCCATCCTCATCTTCCCGAGCCACCTCAATCCCAGGCAGAAAGAAGAGGGAAAAAAATCTAAAATGAATCTAGTCATCTTAAAGGTAACACAAGGCTCCTGGGTTCCCTACTACCACCGCCACCTGCATCTTCCTTTTCTTTTCCTAATGATCATCTTCCATCTTACAATGAAGAAAATGCATTCTCGGATCATTCTGTTCCCCAGCAAAGGCGACCCTCTTTCATCGGAGCACAATCTTGCAAAAGCCCGGAAAAAAAAAAGGTTTTTCCCCAGATCTAACAGTACAGAGACTTCTTGAGAAATTCAATATTTTTCCCCCCTAAGAAAGGAGCGGTTAATTTCGCACAGGATGGTGCAGATGGATCTCAAGAAAAGTCTCTACAAAGTCTCCAAGAAAAGTCTCTACAAAGTCTCCAAAAGATCCATCCATCCATTCATCTATCTTTCCTTCCTTCCTTCCTTCCTTCCTTCCTTCTTTTCCTTTCCTCAACCTCACCATCATCCTAGTCCTCAAGAAGGATGAAGCTCATGCACTTTCTTTGAAAGGTAACTACAAGGCTCCTCTCTTTTTTCCCCCTTCCTTTCCTCCTTTTCTTTTCATCACTCTCCTCATTAATCTCTGGAAGAAGAAAGCTCAGGCTCAGATAAATCTGTCACTTGAAGGTGCCACAAGACTCTTGGCCTCCTCCTTCCTCTTCTTTTTATCACCATCTTCATCTTCATCCCCATTCATCTCAGGAAGGAGGAGATCCTACTGAAAGAAACCAGCCGATGATGGCCTTTCTTAAAAAACTGAGCCCTGCACTAGGGCTGCCTCTACACTGTAGAAATAATCCACTTTGACCCCACTTTAAGTGCCCAGGCTCCATCCTTGTCGGGGATGCTTTGATTTTGAGTTCCTGCATGGCAGGGTTTTGGAGTGGATGGTCTTCCAACTCTATGATTCTATGATCCTATGGAATCCTGGGATTTCTAGTTTTGCAACGTCTCGAGCCTTCTCTGCCCAAGAGTGTTGGGGGCCTCACAAAGCTACAGATCCCAGGATTCGGTAGGATGGAGCCATGGCAGTTTAAAAGTTGTGTTCAACTCCCTTATTTCTTAGCGGTTTCCCAAACTTGGGTCCTCCAGATGTTTTGGACTTCAGCTCCCAGAATTCCTGACTATTAACCAAGCCAACTGTGGCTACTGGGAGCTGAAGTCCAAAACACCTGGAGACCAAAGATAATAGCTGTTTTAGTCTGTAGAATCAGTATGTAGAGAGATCTTGTAGTGCCTTTGAGACTAACCAAAATAAAGAAGTTGGCAGCATGAGCTTTCCTAGACTTCAGTCTACTTCCTCAGATGCATTTTTGCTGCCAACTTCTTCATTTCAGTGAGTCTCAAAGGTGCTGCAAGATCTCTCTACCATCTTGGAGGACCAAAGTTTGGGGATCACTGGACTAAAACCTTAAAAGTGCTCCAAGACTCTCAAATCTTTCCTCTTTCCCCCCAGTCTCCATCCTTCTAACAACGCTGATCTTTATGAAAGGGAAAAGGGCAGGCGGAAATAAAATCAGTTCCTCTTACATCTGCTCAATGATTCCCAAAGGTTTGGTCCTCCAGGTGTTTGGGACTTCAGCTCCCAGATGCCCCCTACAGCTTGGCCAACAGCCAGGAATTCTGGGAGCTGAAGTCCAAAACATCTAGTGGACCCAAGTTTGGGAAACTGCTGAGAAATAAGGCAGTTGGACACCATGGCTCCATCCTACCGAATCCTGGGATCTGTAGCTTTGTGAGGCCCCCAACACTCTTGGACAGAGAAGGTTCGAGACGTAGCAAAACTAGAAATCCCAGGATTCCATAGGATGGAGCTTGGGCACTTAAAGTGGGGTCAAAGTGGATTATTTCTACAGTCTAGAGGCAGCCCTAGTGCAGGACTCAAACCACTATACCACACTGTCTCTCCATGATCAAGGGTACTCAACTGTCAAACTGCCTTATTTCTACACCTCCCTCATTTCTACACCTTCTACACATTTTCTCTCTTATTTCTACACCTCCCTTATTCCTATTCCTTCTACACTCATTTTTCCCTTATTTCTACTCCTTCTACACTAGTTTCTCACTTATTTCTCTGCCTCCTATACTTGTTCCTCACTTATTTCTACACCTCCTTTATTTCTATACCTTCTAGGCTTACTCCTTCACTTATTCTCTCCCTTCTTTCCCCATCTCCCTTCTTTCTCCACCTTCTTCACTTCTATCTCCTTCTTTCTATACCTTCTACACTTACCTCTTCACCTTCTTCACTTTTTTCTCCCTTCTTTCTCCATCTCACCCTTCTTTCTCTACCTCCTTCACTTATTCTCTCCCTTCTTTCTCCATCTCCTTTCTATACCTTCTACACTTATTTCTCCACCTCCTTCACTTATTGCCTCCCTTCTTTCTCCATCTCCCTTCTTCCTATGCCTTCTATACTTACTTCTCCACCTTCTCCACTTATTCTCTCCTTTATTTCTCCATCTCCCTTCTTTCTCCACCTTCTTCACTCGTGTCTCCCTTCTTTCCATGCCTTCTACCCTTACCTCTCCACCTTCCTCGCTTCTTTTCTCCCTTCTTTTCCATCTCCCTTCATTCACCTTCTCCACTTCTTTTCTCCCTTCTTTCTCCATCTCCCTTCTTTCTCCATCTCCCTTCTTTCTCCACCTTCTCCACTTCTTTTCTCCCTTCTTTCTCCATCTCCCTTCTTTCTCCACCTTCTCCACTTCTTTTCTCCCTTCTTTCTCCATCTCCCTTCTTTCTCCACCTTCTCCACTTCTTTTCTCCCTTCTTTCTCCATCTCCCTTCTTTCTCCACCTTCTCCACTTCTTTTCTCCCTTCTTTCTCCATCTCCCTTCTTTCTCCACCTTCTCCACTTCTTTTCTCCCTTCTTTCTCCATCTCCCTTCTTTCTCCACCTTCTCCACTTCTTTTCTCCCTTCTTTCTCCACCTTCTCCACTTCTTTTCTCCCTTCTTTCTCCACCTTCTCCACTTCTTTTCTCCCCTTCCCTTCTTCTCTCTGGAATGTCCTCTTGTCCTCTGGACCCCAGGGACTGGTTCCTTCTCCCTGCGCCTTTGGGCTCCTATTTGGAAGGGGACGGATCCCAGGGCTTGGCAGGGCTTAGGGCTCCTTCCTTCCTTCCTTCCTTCCTTCCTTCCTTCCTTCCTTCCTTCCTTCCTTCCTTCCTTCCTTCCTTCCTTCTCCTTTCCTTTCCTTCCCCTTCCTTTTCCACGGGCGGCCCTTCCAGGCGCAGAGACGTTCCTTTGCCAGGGACGGGCTTTGCCTCCGGCCGCCTCTTGCGCCGCCGCCCCTTCTTACCTTGCCGCCGCGTCCCTCCGCCTCCGCCGCCTCCTTCGCTGCCGCTGCTGCCTCCGGACTGTTCCTGGCCTCCCGGGCCGCCTTCCCTGGCCTCCGGACCGGCCTCGGGAGCCCCATTCATGCCGGCGGCCGCCACGTCCTCCAGGTCCAAAAGGTGGCTGACGCTGAAGTTCTTCCTGACCGACTGCGGGTTCGAATCCGGCGCGGCCGGAGGAGGCTCCAGAAGCCGAGCCCCGTTGGCCCCGGCGCCGTAGGGCTTGTCCATGCCGTAGGAAGCCGCCACCGCTTCCATCGCAGCCCAGGCACCCCCCCTCCAAAAAACAACAACACCCCAAATGTAGGAGACCAGCACCCCCTTTTTTTTTTTGGTTGTTTAAATGCCCAAAGTTACAATCTGGACCCTTCCCTCCTTTCCTTTCCCCCCCCTCCCCAAAAAAGAAAAAAAAAACTTTCCTAGTGCCCCCCCTTTTCTCTTTCTTTCTCTCTCTTCCCTCCTCTTCTTTTCTCCTCCCTTTCCTTTTTTTCCTCCCCAAAGGAAAGAGAGAATGAGAAAGAGAGAAAAAAAGAAAGAGAGAGAAAGAAAGAGAGAGGGATTTTCTTCTCGATCCGCCTCGTGTTGACGTCTGGAAGAAGGAGGAGGCAGGGAGGGGGAAAAGACTGAAAGAAAGAAATCCTAAACTTTCTCTGCCTGGTTTATGGGATGGATATTCCCTTCCTTCCTTCCTTCCTTCCTTCCTTCCTTCCTTTCTTCCCTCCCTCCCTCTCTCTCTCTCTCTCAGTTCCTTTCCTCTCTCCTCCCCAACTTTTCCAAACTTTTTCTCTGACTCTTTCTCTTCTTCTCCCAGCTCCCCATCAGATCCCCTAAAATCAACCCAGGACCCCCCCATTTTCAGAAACTTCAGCCAAGTCTTCCCCCCATTTTGGGAAAGGGCCAGACCCTCCTTGGCACTTGTCTCCAACTCTTCCATTCTTCCCCCTTTTCTAAAACTGATCCCCTCCTTCAATGCCATTTTATGAAATGGACCAAAGTTTCTCCATTTTTTCCCCCCGAAACAGTCCTCGATTTCCCCATTCTCTGGAAGAGTTGGAAGAGACCCCCAAGGGCCATCCAGTCCAACCCCCTTCTGCCATGCAGGAACTCCCAATCCAAGCATGCCCGACAGATGGCCATCCAGCCTCTGCTTAAAGACCTCCAAGGAAGGAGACAGAAACTTCATTGGCTGAAACTGACCCAAGTTCCCCCATTTTAGGAAACTGACCCCCAAGTCCCCCCCCCTTTTTTTTTGGAAACTGACCCGAGTTCCCCCATTTTAGGAAACCGACCCAAGTCTCCCCATTTTCCAAAAGTGATCCAAGTTTCCCCGTTTTCTAAAACTAACCCAAGTTCCTCCCCATTTTATGAGACTAACCCAAATCCCCCCATTTTCCAAAACTGATCCATTGCTCCCCATTTTCTAAACCTGACCAAAGCTTTCCCCAAACTGACCCCATTTCCCAAAAGTGGGCCAAGTTACCCCATTTTCGAAAACTAACCCAATTTCCAAAACTGAACCATTTCTCCCCATTTTCGGACACTGACTCAAGTTCCCCCACTTTCCAAAAGTGACCCAAGTCTCCCCATTTTATGAAATGGGCCCATTTCTCCCCATTTTCTTCAATTGACCCAAGTCCACCCATTTTATGAAACTGACCCATGCTCTCCAATTTAATTTTGAAACTGACCTGAGTTTCCCCATTTTCTACTCATAGAATCATAGAATCATAGAGTTGGAAGAGACCCCAAGGGCCATCCAGTCCAACCCCATTCTGCCATGCAGGAACTCCCAATCAAAGCATCCCCGACAGATGGCCATCCAGCCTCTGCTTAAAGACCTCCAAGGAAGGAGACTCCACCAAAATCTCCATTGAGGGAGTGTGTTCCACTGTCGAACCGCCCTTACTGTCAGGAAGTTCCTCCTAAGGTTGAGGTGGAATCTCTGGAACTGACCCATTTCTCCCCAATTTTTTGGAAAGTTTTTTTTTTTTAAATCCCTCATTCACTCATGATCACTCAGTGGGGCATGAAGGGGATTGTCTGGGGAGCCATCCCATGCCAGCGCAAGGTGGCACTGCCTGGTGGCATTCGGTGTGGTGGGGCTGCCAGGGACCAAAAGGACACCCTCGGCCCTCGCCATTACAGTGGTGGTGGGGGTCTCCTCATGAGGAGGTCTCAGCTGCTGTGGCAAAGCCAGGAAAGGGGTATGCATCCCTCTCCTTCATTGTGATGGCAGAGCTGGGAGGGGCACAGTGGGAGGAGGGCACCATCGGGTGCCACCTTTCTTCTGGGGTGTCATCCAGTGCAGGCCATACACCCCGCACTCCCTTAGTGACGCCACTGCAAGGTGGATGGTAAGACTGACTGGAAAACAAGAAAAGGCTATTGCTTGATAGGTGTGATCATCATGTTGGGAATTAATAATAATAATAATAATAATAATAATAATAATAATAATAATAATAATTTTCTTATACCCCACCTTTAAAGAAACAAAGCTGCAGCGGTCGTGTGACCCAAAAAGCATCTGATGCAGCATCCAGGTGTGGATGTAGCCCACTCCAACTCGCATCTTTCTGCCATATTCCTAGGACCAACACTCATCTCTCTCGCTCGCTCTGCACTCCTATCCAGGCCACTTCGTAACACTGACAAACTCAACGTTCGCTTTCCGACTGGGGGGCTCTGGAGGCCACAAAAACAACCCTGCGGCCACATGTGGCTCCGGGGCTGGGCTCTTTGGTCCGTGGGCTGCACTTTGCCCCCTCCAGCTAAAACATTCCAAAGGAGTCTGGGGTTTTTTTTAGGAGTCTCAGGGTCATTATATGGTCAGACCTCCTTATCCATGGACTCCTTTATCGGTGGATTCAACCATAAAGGTAAAGGTATTCCCCATTGAAAAGGTTGTCAAGTCGTGTCTGACCGTAGGGGCCGGTGCTCATCTCCATTCCTAAGCTGAAGAGCCAGCGTTGTCAGAGACTTCTCTGTGATCATGCAGCCAGCATGACTGCACTGAACGCTGTTACCTTCCCACCAAAGTGGTACCTATTTATCTCCTTGCATTGGCATGCTTTCGAACTTCTAGGCTGGTAGAAGCTGGGACTAGTGGTGGAAGCTCACCCCCATCATGCAGCACTCGGACCTCAAACTGCCAACCTTCTGATCAGAATTGGCAGCTGAACCACTAAGCCACCGCATCCCTTGGATTCAACCATCCACTGCTGGAAAATATTCAAATATATATATATATATATATATATATATATATATATATATATATATACGTAAGGGAGGTTCGACAGTGGAACACACTCCCTGGGAGAGTGGTGGAGTCTCCTTCCTTGGAGGTCTTTAAGCAGAGGCTGGATGGCCATCTGTCAGGGATGCTTTGATTGGGAGTTCCTGCATGGCAGAATGGGGTTGGACTGGATGGCCCTTGGGGTCTCTTCCAACTCTATGATTCTATGATTCATTCCCAAGAGCCAACCTTGATTTTGCATTTTATATAAGGGGCACCATTGTACTATGTCACTGTATTTAATGGGTTTGGTATCCATGGGGGGGGGGTGTCCTAGAACCAAACCCCAACAGATACCAAGGACCCACTGTATATTAAGAAGAGTGATTCCTTTCTCACCTATGACCTCCCAACAATCTTCCATCATCTGGAGTCCTCCCTTTTGTGTCCAGTCCTGAGCGCCACAGTTTAAGGACATCAGTTAGCTGGGACATGTTTTGAGAAGGGCAACCAAGATGGTGAAGGATCTCAGAACCAAGCCCTTGGAACAGTTGTGGAAACTGGGTTATGTTTAGCCTGGAGAAGAGAAGGTGGGTTAGGGCTTTATAGGATGAGCATCTTTAAAAATCTGCAAGTCTGGCGATGGAGTGAGCGTGTTCTCTGCTGCTCCAGAGGAGAGGAACCAAAGCAGTGGGTTTGAATTGCAAGGAAGGGAATTCCCACTAAATGTTGGGAAGAAGAAGAGCTGCTTGGCAGTGGAATGGGACAGTTATTTCTCAAACTGTGGTGCTCCAGGGAATTTGGACTTCAACTCCCCAAAGCCCCAGCCAGCTTGCTCAGTGCTTGGGGATTGTGGGAGTTGAGGTCCAAAAACCTTTCAGGACCACCATTTGAGAACCAATAGAATAGATTACAAGTTGGCTCTTCCATATCTGGAATGCTTGGGACCAGAAATGTTTTGGATTTTGAATTTTCATTTATTTATTTATTCATTTATTTGGATGTTGGAATACCCGTATTTGCATATGGATACATCCTGAGAGCCAGTGTGGAGTAGTGGTTTGAGCCTTGGGTTATGACACTGGAGAGCAGGGTTCGAATCCCCACTTGGCCATGAAAATCCACTGGGTGACCTTGAGCGAGTCACACACTCTCAGCCTTAGAGGATGCCAATGTCAAACCCTCTCTGACGAAAGTTGCCAACTACAGTGTTTTCTGGCGTATAAGACTACTTTTTAACCCAGGAAAATCTTCTCCAAAGTCGGGGGTCGTCTTATACGCCGGGTGGAGGAGGAGGAAGAGGAGGAAGAAGGGGTGGCGCGGCGGGAGGAGGAGGAAGAGAGGAAGTCAGGTTAGAGGAGGAGGAGGGGGGAGGAAGCAGCGGATAAGAGGTGAACCCCTATCCTGGGGTTTACTTGGCAAAACTGGTTGAGAGGAGGTTTGCCATTGCCTTCCTCTGAGGCTGAGAGTGTGTGACTTGTCCAAGTTCATCCAGTGGGTTTCATGGCAGAGTGGGGAATCAAACCCAGGTCTCCAGAGTGGTAGTCCAACACTCAAACCACTACACCATGCTGGCTCCTATTCCCATGTACTACCAATGAAACAATTGCAGACTTTTTTTTATTGTTCTTGTGTGTCTTCAAGTCCTTTCCGACTTATGGCAACCCTAAGGCAACCTTATCATGGGGTTTTCTTGGCATGTTTCTTCAAATGGGGGTTGCCACTACCATCCTCTGAGGCTGAGAGTGTGTGACATGCCCAGGGCCACTTCCTTGGCCGCAAATTGTCCATACCCCAGAATGCATCCCCTAGTATATTGGCAGTCCTTTTCCCCAACACTTTCTCATTTTCTCCCGTTGGAAGAGGGGTCGTCTTATACGGCGGATATATCCCAAACTCTATATTTTAATTGGGAAAGTTGGGGGTCGTCTTATACGCCGGAAAATATGGGTAAACCTTGTGATAGATTCGCCTTAGAATCACCATGACTTGAAGGCAAACAACATGCACACACACAATCTTGGAAATGGGACCCAAGTCTAAACACGGATGTTTCATACACACCTTATGCACATAGCCTGAAGGTCATTTTACACACAATCTATTTAATAATTTTGTGCATGAAACAAAGTACGTCGAACCACATCAGAAAGCCAAGGTGTCACTATCTCAGCCACCCCTGAAAAAAGTTTAGGTCTTTGGAGTATTTTGGATTTCGGAATTCGAGATAAGAGACACTCAGCCTGTATCTCCAAAGGTGCTGGACTCTCTTTCTTTAGAGAAGGGAATGGAAAGAATATTTGAAAACATTTTTTTTTTTAATTGCCAAAACAAAACCATGTTTTTCAAGTGTCAGGAAACCCTGGGAAGAAGATTCCTGGACAGACGAGAAAATTTGCAATTCAGGAGTTATTCTATGCCAAATTCGCATGGGGCGGTTTTGCACAGAAAGCAGCATTTTCTGCACAGGAAACAATGTTTCGATGCAGAAAATGTTTCTATGCAGGAGAAAAAAAAATATTTCTACATTTCCTGAGCAGAAAAACAACAACATATAAATGTTGTGCAGAATAAGTGTTGAATTGCGAATAGGCTTTAAAAATAGTGTGTTTTTCAAAGACTTTTTTTTGCAGCAGGAAGAAAATGACTAAAATGACGTCTCTGCCTTCAAAAAGAAATTTAGTGAAAAACTTTACCCTTGCAATGGAGGTTTTTAAGCAGAGGTTTGATGGCCACCTCTTGTTATCCGCTGGGGTTTGGTTCCAGGATCCCCCGTGGATAACAAAATCCATGGATGCTCAAGTCCCATTAAATATAATGGCATAGCAAAAGGGTGTCCCTTATATAAAATGGAAAATCAAGATTTGCTACCTGGAATTTATACTTTTTTAAAAAAATATTTTCAATATTGATGCTTGAATCTGTGGATTAAAAAAAAAAATTGTGGATAAGGAGGGCCAACTGTAGATTTCCTGGATCGAAAGGGGAGTTAGAATAGATGGCCTTTGGGTTCCCTTCCAACCAGACCGTTTATGAGACCCTCCTCGTGGAGATGAGATTTGAAACCTCCTTGGTCCTGCAATTATTCTATCATCGGCAAAAAAAAAATTTTAAAAAAATCTTGTTTTATTTTCTCAGCCATTGAATTAAAATAGTAAAACTTTGACACAACATATGAGATATATTATGTATGATACATTATAATGTTGTGGTGGTGTGCTTTCAAGGCATTTGTGACTTATGGTGACTCTAAGGTGAATGTATCACAGTTTTTTCTTGACAACATTTTTAGAGGGGATTTGCCTTTACCTCCCTCTGCGGCTGAGAGAGTGTGACTCACCCTAGGTCACCCAATGGGTTTCCATAGCCAAGTGAAGATTCGAATCCTAGCCTCCAGAGTCATGGCCCGACACATAAACCACTATACTATACTGGCTCTCTATGCATTATAAGATACACCTATAAATATAAATATAATATAATATACAGTCGCCCCTCCTTTCTCAAGGACTTAAAGTCCGTGGTTTAGTATATTCACAGAGGGGCAACCTCCATGAAAATCAATGGGGTCCATCCCCGTGGGCACCGGGGGGGAGGGTCCAGAACGGATCCCCTGCAAAAAAGGGGGGCCAACTGTATACATATAATATGTATAATAAATATAACATATATGAATAAATATAAATATTTTTTAAAACTTGTACAAGCTTGGCCATTTCCCCCTTCCTTCCTCTTTTGAGTTGTATGTCAAAAAAAGACAGGGCACTGAAATGCACTTTTGTGCCAAATGTTCTTTCTTGTTTTAAATCCAAAAATTGAAAGCATGGGGCAGGGCCCGAACCGGGACATTAGAGAGGCAAAGAGAAGAATTTTTCCCCTTTTCTCATTTACAAGGCCCTGATCGAATGTTTTTAATTTGCATTGAAAAGACAGGTCCCATGGCATATTTATTCCACAGACTAAAAAGCAGGGAGATGACAGAGGAGACCCTGGTCACTTTCCATCCCACAGTCAGAGGACACAGAGTAGGGTTCCCTACATCCTTGGACAGATATATATGGGAAAAAGTGGACCATTGGGCACTGAAATCTCGATTCTCGGGTTTGGATCTCATTCCCAGCACTTTCAGTTTGGACCAGCAGCGTACTAACTGCCAGTCCCCAGAAAAATACCCTCCGACTGCTCCAGTTTGGTGACAGGGAGAGAGTCCTGGTTAATTCTCTGCCTTCCCTCTTTTTCAACTGCTTTTCAAAAGTCCTGGTTTCTCTCGCCTCCTCCCGCTTTCCCCATTTTGTCTCCAGCTTGCTTCCTTTGCTGCAAGCTGAAAGGCCAGACAAAATTTGCAAAGAGGAGAGGGCAAAATCATGCCCTTCCCAGTCAACTCAGGCAAAAGCAAACTGCGGCAGCCTCTAACTGCTCGCCTGTTCGGTAATAACTTTTGTCTTGACCCACTCTCATGTGTGTTCTTTTCATCTGTTCGACAGTGGGACACACTCCCTCGGAGAGTGGTGGAGTCTCCTTCTTTGGAGGTCTTTAAACAGAGACTGGATGGCCATCTGTCGGGGATGCTTTGATTGTGAGTTCCTGCATGGCAGAATGGGGTTGGACTGGATGGCCCTTGGGGTCTCTTCCAACTCTACGATTCTATGATTCAATGAAATGCTGGAGGGTTCGAATCCTTGCTCGGCAGCGGAAACCCACTGGGTGACCTCGAGTGAGTCACACCCTCTCAGCCCCAGAAAACCTAGGAGAGGGTCTCCTTAGGCTTGCCATAAATTAGAAATCACTGGAAGGCACTTAATAGCAATATGCAATAAGGGGGCATCAACTCTTCTTGCAATTCCTAGCAACATCAGCATGCCAAGCTTGCACAGCTGGAAGGGGGCCTGTATGCAAACTATGCTTCTGTCTGTCTGTCCCAAAGTACGGTATTTATTTTTTGAAACATTTCTTCTTCTTTTTTCCTCCTTCCTTTAAGCTCCCTTATCTTGATTGATCAAGGCAGTACATGGAGGGGGGGACTCATAACAACTGCCCCTCCTCGCTCAGTCAAAGACATTAAGTTTTTAAAAGGAGGTAATAAAACTGGATGACATAAGCCAGCCCTTCAACTAATTAAATAGGAAAAAAAGAAGGAAAGACAATCCCCCCGTACTTCGTTCCTTTGTTGTGACTCAAGAGGAACTCGAGAAACCGTAGATCTTACGCTGCTGTCTGCACTGCAAGAAATAAGGCAGTTTGACCCCATTTGAACTGGCATGGCTCCATGCTATGGGATCCTGGGATCTGCAGTTTGCTGTGGCACCGGAGCTTGCTGACAGAGAAAGGCCCAATGTCTGGCAAAACTACACATCTCAGAATTGCATAATACTGAGTCGTGGCAGTCGATGTGAGGTCAAGCTGCATTATTTCTGCAGTGCAGATGCAGTCATGTTGTTCAGAAACATTACTTTTTATGGACTATAGCTCCCAGAATCCCCTGGCCAGAAGAGGCCACAGAACATGCTGGGGGATTCTGGGAGCTGTCATCCAAGAAAGTTCATTCCCCCAGGTTCTGTATTACAATATGGCTCATAGCAATGAGTCGTGGAAGTAAAAGGGTGTCAAACTGCATTGTTTCTGCAGTGCATGGTGGAATGGTTTGAGCGCTGAACTACAACTCAGGAGAATAGGGTTCGAGTCCCTGCTTTGCCATGCAAACCCACCGGGTGACCTTGGGCAAGTCATACTCTCTCAGCCTTAGAGGAAGGCAATGACAAACCTCCTTTTGAACAAATCGAACCAAGAAAACCCCATAATAAGTTCACCCTGGAGTCCCAAATCAACTGCTAAGGCTTCATCCTGTGGAGTCCTGGGATTTGTAGTTTGCAACACCATTGCACACTGCACTTCCAGATGTACACTGGATGCAAAGATCAAATTGTTGGAAGTTGGAAACAACTTGAAGGCAGTGATGGAGAAGGAGAGTGACATTGGATTGTTGGATTGCATGGCGTCCAAGGTACAATTCCCAGCTTGGCCGTGAAACCCACCTGGGTGACCTTGGGCGAGTCACACACTCTCAGCCTCAGGGCAAACCTAATCCAAACCAATCTTGCCTGTGATTGGGTCGCCTTCAGTCAGAAATGACTTGAAGGCACCCAAGAACAAATGGCGGAGAGGACTGTGACCTATGGATGGATGGAGCACTGCCTCTCCTCTGAGCAAAAGAAAAGGAAGCAAAGGTAGAGCTACATCATGCCAGGGCCCCAGTGGCTGGTGAGACTCAGTTCCTCCATTTTTCAGCTGGTATTTTTGTGGCATCTGAAAGGAAAGGAGATCAGCCATGAACTGCTGAACTTCATGGCCACCATCCTCTTTTTCTTGTGGATTGCAAGCCCGAGGGCATGGGACTGTCAAACTAATTGTAAACTGATGTAGAAACCTTTCTGGTTGGATACTGTTAACTTGTTGTTGGTTCTTGTTGTGCGCCTTCAAGACGTTTCCGGCTTACGGCGACCCTAAGCCACAGTTATTGTGCCGTGTCCTTGGCAAGAGTTGTTCAGATTGGGTTTGTCATTGCCTTCCCCTGAGGCTGAGAGAGTGTGACTTGCCCAAGGTCACCCAGTGGGGTTCACAGCCAAGGGGGGAATCAAACTCCAGAATCATAGTCCAGCACTCAAATCACTATGCCACACTGACGCCAGATGCAAACTTCCCAACGAGGCACAACTTACCCTTCAACAATTTAGCAGGGACAATCCCAAGTGTTTAGTGCTGATCTTGAATGAGCAATGAAGAGCCATTAGGTCTACAAAAGACCTGTTCCTGATCGAGCAGAAAATGCTAGTGGTGGTTTGTTGATATGGACCAACACAGCTGCCTCCATTTTTGAGGGCTATGAGGTGTGTCCTGTGGGCTAGTAGCCTTCAGCAGAGTTTTCCTTTAAAGATGGTCTAATTCTGGCCTTGACGTCTTGCTGTGTGCCTTGAAGTCATTTCAAACCTATGGTAATAATAATAATAATAATATTTATTTATACCCCGCCCCTCTGAGCTCAATTGGGTCGGCTCACAAGTGATAAAAGTACAGATACATTCATGGTGACCCTAAGATGGGGATTTCTTGGCAAGATTTATCCAGAGACTGTTTGCCCTTGACTTCCCCTGAGGCTGAGAGAGTGTGACTTGCCCAAGGTCACCCGGGGGTGTCATGGCTGAGCAAGGAATTGAACCCTGATCTCCAGAGGCAACACTCAGACCACTTCGTCACGCCGGACCAGCCAAACAGAAATGCAAAACAAGGAGACAGGGAAATAAAATTGTTAGCATAAAAGATCCTTAATAATGCGTTTTTCATTGATGGCCCCAATTAAAATAAACAGAACCTAGATTTATTATTATTATTATTATTATTTCACCCATTAATGCTGGTTTGAAGGACATCGCTAAACCAGGAGCAGATGGGAATCGCCAGAGAAGGAGATTTGTTCAGTTTCTCCTTCTTCCAGACTTACCGGCTGGAATTCTTTCCAACTGCTGACAATCACAAATTTATTTTTGATTTTATTTTACAAGCGCCGACATATTACTTTTTTATTGTCAGTTTCGGGGAACACATGAAACTGATCAAAAAATCAAGCCGCCCTGTAACAAAGACGGCAGCCAACTCACCCGCTGATATCATCAAGGACCGTTTTCCTTACGATCCTATATTGTAAAACTTAACAATTGCTGTATCCTGTGCTACTTTCTCCCTGTACTCCTTTAAATGCATTTTAGAAAGAAAGAAAAACTTTCAAAAACCCCAAGGCTGTGTTTTTTTTCCCCCCTTTGGTCTTAAAAACCCAAATTTGATCATGTTGCCTCATTTGTCTATGGGGAAGAAGAGCCCAGAAAATCCCCCCTTTTGAGTTATAACTCCCAGAATCCCCAGCCTGTATGGCTGCCAGCTGTAGCTCTTCAAAGGAGCAACCTAGAACTTTCTAGCAGAGAATTCTGTCCCTCAACAAACTATAAATCCCAGGACCCCACAGAATGGAGCATTGACGGTTAACGCAGCATTGAACTGCTACAACTGTGGATGCCGATATTGATATGATTTAATCTTCAGTCCCTCTTTTCCTAGGATATCTTGGGAAGTGTAGCTCAGGGCAATGGACTAGAGCTCCTTTGTCGAGCATTTTATGTCCCTTCTGAAACTACAATCCCAGGTATCCATAGGACGGAGCCATGGCAATAGTAATTGTCATTGTGACAGCTATGTCTATTTATATCCTATTTTTTCCCCAGTTCTGGACTCAGGGTGGCCTTCAACAGATTTTTTTAAAAAAGACTTCAGCTGCATCTGCACTGCAGAGATAATGCAGTTTTGCACCGCTTTAACTGCTGTGGCTCAGTGCTATGGAATTCTGGGATTTGCAGTGCTGTGAGCTCTTCCGGCTTCTCTGTCAGAGTGCTCTGGTGCCGCAACAAACGTCAAATCCCCGGAAGCCATAATAAATAAAAAAATAAATTGTTTGAACATATAAGCCGCTTGGGTTTGTTTGAACATATAAGCCGCTTGGGTTGCTATTATAGTAGAAAAGTGGGATGCAAATAAAAGTTTTAATAAATAAATAAAATAATTAAGAAATGATTAAATAATTAAATAATTAATAAATAATAAATAAATAAAACTTTTATTTGCATCCCGCTTTTCTACTATAATAGCAACCCAAGCGGCTTATATGTTCAAACAAACCAATACAATACATAATAACAATACATGATAATATATCTTAACCCCCCCTCTTCCTTAAAAAAGAATTAAACTTAACACGGTTTTTTAAAAAGTGTTGAGCCATGGCAGGCAAAAGCAGCGTCAGACTGCAGTGGAGATGCGGCCGTAGTTAAAAAAAATCACGAAATGAAGAAGATAAGAATGAATTTAAATTAATTTAAATTTAATTAATTTAAAGTTAAGAATTGATGAAATTATGGGAAAAAACAGTTAAAAATCTAAACCGTTAAAAAAAAATCACTGCAACAAAAATAATAGGAAACCCTATATATTGTTCAAATGGGACTGTCTACAAAGGCCTATTGAAACAGAAAGGTCTGCCGAAAGCATGTAGGGAGGGTACTGGTCTAATCTTTCTGAAAAGGGAGTTCCAGAGCCTAAGGGCAGCCACGGCAAAGGTCCTGGGTCCTGTGTTTCCACCAAATGTCCTGGGGAGGGTAGCGGGACACCGAGAAGGGCCTCCCCATCCGAACAAGGCAAATATAGTCCTTCGGATAACCTGGAACTGGACCTGAGCCATATACAGTGGACCCACCACATTCGCTGCGGTTAGGAGCACAGAACCTGCGTGAAAGTGGGAAAACTACCAAATTTTTTTTAAAAAATTCCCCTTAAACCTGATAGGGGTTGCAGACTGCCAGAAACAGTGCAAATTGAGTCCACTTTTAGGGTCAGGGTTAGTGCTAGGGAATCATGGGAACTGTATTTTATTGTGGCACCAGAGCTCTCTGACAGAGAAGACTCAATGTCTCAGAGAAAAAACAATTCCCATGATTCCCTAGCACTAACCCTAACCCTTAAAGTGGACTCAATTTGCACTATTTCTGGCAGTCTGCAACCCCCCTGAGAAAGCACCTCTCTAAGAATCCTTAGGTCCTCCAGGGCAATTCTATGGTCAGTATCTGCCAGACGTTGACCATGAAATTGCGCCGGAGGACCTACAAATGCCTAGAGAAGTGCCCTCTCTAGGAATCTCTGGGTCCTCCAGCATGGCTTTTGGTGGAGGTTGACCATAGAGTCACACTGGAGGACCTAGAGATTCCTAAAGAGAACATATTAATCAAATCCACAAAATGCTGTTCAAATCCAGTTCAAAAAGGTTGTTGAGAAAGTGGAGCGTGTCCAGAGGAGGGTGACCAAAATGGCGAAGGGTCTGGAAACCAGGCCTTATGAGGAACGACTTAGGGAACTGGGGATGTTTAGCCTAGAGAAGAGATGGTTAAGAGGGGGTATGATAGCTCTGTTTAAATATTTGAAGGGGGTGTCATATTGAGGATGGAGCAAGCTTGTTTTCTGCTGCTCCAGAGACTAGGACCCGGAACAACGGATGCAAGCTACAGGAAAGGAGATTCCAGCTCAACATTAGGAGGAATTTCCTGACACCAAGAGTTGTTCGACAGTTGTTCGAGTGGTGGCGTCTCCTTCTTTGGAGGTCTTTAAACAGAGGCTGGATGGCCATCTGGTGGGGGTGCTTTGATTGTGAGTTCCTGCATGGCAGGGGGGGTTGGACTGGATGGCCCTTGTGGCCTCTACCAACTCTATGATTCTATGACAAGTCAAAGCCACAAATGCGTAGTTAAAAGTGGTTTCATACTACTATAACTATAATAGTATAATCATAGAGCATGAATGGAGAGTGGAGGCAGTCAGAGAAGCATCTGGCTATAATCTCTGCAGCCAGATGCAAAATGATCACTTCATCCCTGGAGATGAAAAGTCTGGGAACCACCAAGCCCTATAAGGAGAGGCTTAGGAAGCTGGGTATGTTTAAATATTTGAAGGGATGTCATACTGAGAATGGAGCATACTTGTTCTCTGCTGCTCCAGAGAGAAGGACATGGAGCAATGGATGCAAGCTATAGGAAAAGAGATTCCACCTAAACTTCAGGAAGAACTTCCTGATGGTAAGAGCTGTTCAACAGTGGCAGAGGCTGCCTCGAAGGGTGGTTGAGTCTCTTTCTTTGGAGGTTTTTCAACAGAGGCTGGATGGCCATCTGTCTCAGGAATGCTTTGATTGTGTATTCCTGCATGTCAGGAGGGGGTTGGAGTGGATGGCCCTTGGGGGTCTCTTCCCACTCTAGAATTCTATGATTCTATAAACATGACTATCAGTCCCTGTGGATCATGAGGTTCAGGACTCGGTCATGTTGGTGTCTTACACAAGTGTTACCATTTCCTTATGGAAGCAACTGCGCAATTATGTCCTATGCAGAATGGCCATATTCAATTCAAGGATGTAGAAGTGGAGTTGCACATGGGTGCGTGTGTTGCACTATGCACCGATGAGCACCGCCGCACATCGCACATCCTTGTGCTTTGTGCATGAAGATTCACTGACTGTGTTTTAAATCTTTCCATGGTTTTTCTGTGCCTTCAAGTCATTTCTGACTTGTGATGACTTATGATGAGCCTATCATGGGGTTTTCTTGGCAAGCTTCTTCAGACAGGGTTCGCCACTGCTGTCCTTGGAGGCTGAGAGAGTGTGAGTTTACATGGCCAAACCAATATACGAACCCCGGTCTCCCGAATCCTAGTCCAGTGCTCAGACTGCTACACCGCCCTGGCTCTCTTGACTTGCTTTTAGCTTTCTTCCATCATGCTTTTCCATAACAATGGTGTTTGATGTCTTTTTTAAACGTCGGCAAATCAAGGTTTGAGCGGGACCTTGGAAGAGGATCGTGAACCGTTTTGGAAGAACGGCGGGATGCAAATTCACGAAAGAAGGAAAGAAAGGAGACACGATTTCCTCTCCCGTTGCAAATCTCGATTCGTTCACAACGTAAGGCGGCGCACATAAAAAAAATCCACGCTATCGGATTGAATTTCCAAGTTTTGCAGGCTTGCGACTGGGAATGGCTGCAGCAGCTTAAGCAGTAAGCCCCCCCCCCAATGCTTGCGGCAATGGGGGGGAGGACGACAAAAAGAGGCAATGGGGCTGACCTTTGACTTCCACGCAAGGCTTTTAATTGGCCAGGACTGGCTGCCCCATGGGCTGCCTCTTAACCAGACCGGCATCTTGCTGTGATTATTGCCCAGGAGTGCCCCTGGCCTTTGCTTTACAGTTGGAGCGAAGATGGCCAAGATGGAGAGGGGCATCATGATCCCTTATTTTTCATGGTACCTGATTCTTTTTCATGGTACCTGATTATTTGGCTTAATCCTACAGCCTGATGAAATCATCATTTATTGACGGATCATTATGTTCCCCCAGAGCTTTGGGGAGACGCTGGCTGGAATTCAGCCAACTGACACCTTGGCATGGCGGAACGAGAACGGGGTAACTCATTTTAAACTGTGGATTTTAAAAGGACGCATTTGCGACGTGGATCGTCTTCATCTGAGCCCATCTTCTTTGTGTCTTTTAAACTGATGGGGGGGTTTAACCAATGTGTTGTTGTTGTTGTTTTGGATTTAAAGTATTTATTAAAAACATATATAAACATTAAACATACATACATCTTAAAATAACATAACTAATCTAACAACATAACATGACATCACAAAACATAACATAACATAACATAAACTTCCATAGTTCTTCGACAGTATGTACAGATTTATTTCAGTTTATCACATCTCCTACTTCTTTATTTTCCCCCTTTCCTTTAGCTCTCAAACCAATGTGTTTTAACTGATGGTGTTGTTGTCCCCCCACCTCGATCCATGGGGAGAGGCAGGTAAAAATATGTAATAATAATAATAATAATAATAATAATAATAATAATAATAATAATTGGCGTCGTGGTTTAAGTGTTAGACTACGACACTGGAGACCAGGGTTCAAATCCCTGCTCTGTCATGGAAACCCACTGGGTGACTGTGGGCAAGCCACGCTCTCTCAGCCTCAGAGGAAGGCAATGGTGGCACACCCCTTCTGAACAAAATTTGCAGACAAATAAGGGTGCCAAAAATGGGAAATGTGCATCAGATGTACATCAAAAGTGCCCAGCGCATATCAGGAGTCTATAATGTGCATCACAAGGTCCCAATGTGTATCAGGAGCACCCAATGTATATCTTAAGCACCCAATGCACATCAGAACGCTCTCACCAGTACGCAGTTGTGCATCTTCACAATCCACTAACAGGCTTTTCTTGCATTTCTATTACGTAGCTACGGATCCGCAAAGTTACAAAAGGTAGACCATGATTGTAGAATCTCAGCCCCTCTACGAAATCCAAACCTTCCCAGCCACTATGGCCAGTGTCCCTGCTAACTGGGGGAGTATGAGAGCTGTAGTCTCCCAAAGGAACTTTCCCAGGCTCTTTAGAAAACAGCTCAATGGGGCTTATGGGTGTTGTCATCCCCAAAAGCTATGTTTCCAGGCTCTAGAAGGAGCTGCTAACTGTCCTTGCCAGCAGTGGGAGTCCAGATTGTAATTTCTCACACTGAGATAGGAGCTGTTCAGTGGCCATGTTGGTTGGGGGATTCTGGGTCCTATAGTGCAAGAAAGTCCCCCACCCCAAACTAATCAGAACAGCTCAGTGGAAGTCATCACCCACCCATCTTCAAAAAAGTAACTTTCCCAACCTCTGGGTGGAGCTGCTCAGTGTGTGGCCATGCTAGTTGGGGGATTCTGGGTCCTGTAGTGCAAGAAAGTTATTTTTCCAAAACAGCTCAGTGTCCATGCTGGCTGGGAGATTGTGGAAGATGTCACCCTCTGCAAAAACATAACTTTCCCAAGCTCTGGGAAGAACTGCTTAGTGAATGGTCATGCCAGCTGGGGGATTCTGGGTCTTATAGTCCAAGAAAGCCACTTTCCCAAACTCTAGACAGAGCATCTCATTGGCTGTGCTGGTTGGGAGACTGTGAAAGTCACCCATGTAACCACTCTCAAAAAAGTAACTTTCCTAAGCTCTGGGAGGAGCTGCTCAGTCAGTGGGGGATCTGGGTCCTGGTGAATTCTGGATCCTGCAGTCTAAGGAGATTACCGCACGAGGTGCTAGTGATGGAATTGAAATGGAATTACAATCTATTATTTCTCTCCTTTTCGCACAAGGTCATCACTCATTTGTTGCTGATCTGTTGCTGACCTGTCATTCTATTGCTGTTATTACACAATTTCACATTAACGAGAGATACCCGTCAATGCGAAATTTCACAAAAATAATGGTATAACCACAGATCAGCAACGAACGCGTGACGATGTCATGCGAAAAGGAGAGGAATCATAGAAGTTTATCACACGGTACTTGCAAGAACAGGAATGGAACGGAACAGAACACCATGGAACGGGGCGAGAATACATGTTACTGCACAGGAGAACGCCGCCGATGCTGCCGGGAGTCCCCAAACCATTCCCCAGCCGTTCCTGGCAGCCAATTTTGAAGAATGTTTAAACATTGTTCTTCAAAATTGGCTGCCATAGCATGGATGGGGAATGGCTTGGGGACTCCCAGCATCATCAGCGGCATTCTCCTGTGCGGTAACATGTATTCTCGCCCCATTCCATGCTGTTCCGTTCCCATTACTGCAAGTGCCATGTGATACACTTAATAGTTTGTAATTCCACTTCAATTCCATCATTAGTGCCTTGTGCAATAATCTCCCACGACTACAGTCCAGCTGTAGTCTGGTGGATCCTGGGTCCTTCTGGGGGATTCTGGGTCCTGCAGTCTAAGACTGTAAGTTGGCCCTCCACATTTATGGGGTTTAGGGGCACAGGACCCCCGTGAAAGTGGAAAAACCACAACCCTCTATCTTTTTACTCTAGAAAAGAGTCTTTTCTCTAGTAGTCTCCAAGTCTTCCAGTGCAACTCTATATAGACAATTTCTAGAAATTCCTA
The DNA here is from genome assembly GCA_026167975.1 of Phrynosoma blainvillii. Lineage (NCBI taxonomy): Eukaryota > Metazoa > Chordata > Lepidosauria > Squamata > Phrynosomatidae > Phrynosoma > Phrynosoma blainvillii. The sequence continues at coordinate 11,042,161 of JANUYF010000011.1, forward strand.
GAGCGGCCATCTGAATCAAATGCGCAAATAACCAAAGCCGCGAATGTCCGAGCCACCAATGCGGCGGGCTGACTCAAGTCCAAAAGTAGTCAGCGGGACAAAAGAAGTAACTTTCCCAAGCTCCGATGATCTCAAAGGCTGGCCATCAGCCTGTTTCTTTTCCAGAGGAGCATGGCAGGTTATGGGGCAGGAAAGCGCCAAGGTCTAGGGCTTTGTGCTTAAGGCGTTCCATAATTATATGGCCAGAATAATCAAGAGCGAAACCCCCATAGGATCTGGCTTCCCTGGTTCTGGTGATTGCTGGTATTTTTAAGGTGAAATATGACCTTTTTGTGATCAAAGAGGATCTAAAGGAAATGGGGGGGAAAGGAGGGAGTTGAGGTTGGCTGGGGCAAAGGGGGGGTCCCTCCAGCTTTCTTTTCTCTTAGGCCTAGCAGTCTGGTAAAGTTTCTTTAGACACGCCAAGATTTATACGCCTTTCGGCAGGGGTTCCTAGAATTACTCTCAGACTCTTTACACTTTTCTGAAAGGGGACTTGGAACAGTAAGTCATTGAGAAAATTAACAGGCTTTCCTCATTTATGTCCCCTGTCGGCCTTTTTAGAAGTGAGGAGGAGAGGACAAACTAATGACTTTTTCCCTTTTTTTGAAGTCGAGGTCAAGGTTGCTTTCTTACTTTTTCCTTCCCCCCCCCCTCCAAAAAAAGTCAAACAAGCCATATTAATGCAATTTCCTTTTTCGCTCTTGCCCTGACGGGGACTCAAGGGGGTTGGTTTTCGCTCACAATTTAGATAGGATTAAACACATTTTTATTTTATTTTATTTTTATTTTTATTTTTTTTTTTTTAAAAAAGAGAGACCCCGCGCATCTTGTCAATTTAATAGATCCCACTTGCAAGACGTGTTGATTTTAACAGCCATTTGTTTTCAATTATAGAAAGTGCTCAAGTTTGGTGGTTTTAGAAAGAAAGAAAAAGCCATCCCAAAACAAGCAAGCAAGGTGGCTGGGTAATGGATTAATTAAACCACATGAATTAGTTAATGCATTGCCAACACAGATTAAAGTCCCTCTAATTAATACACAGATTGTGATTGGTCGTTACAGCTACAGTAAACCAATCAAACCAAAGGGATTTACTTAAATCCAGCATTTGAATTAGTGGATCTGTTCTGTCTGGGATTAGAATCTGCATTTATGCAAATGGCAGCATCCTTTGTTAAGTTACAGTTGTAGAGTCATTAATTACATTTTCATTATTGGAAAGGAAATAATGAACCATCTGATCTCCAGCGCGGCCATGGAACCGACTGGGTGGCCTTGGGCGAGTCACACTCTCTCAGCCTCAGACTACAGCAATGACAAAACCTCCTCTGAACAAATCTTGCCAAGAAAACCCCATTACAGGTTTTCCTTAGGGTTGCCATAAATCGGAAACGACTCGAAGGAAGGCACACAACACACAGAGAATTACGACTAATCAGTTATTTGTAGATGGTTACTTCCAAGCTCTGGATCTGCCCAGGAGTGGGAATCCTCTGGACTTCATGGGACTGCAACTCCCATCATTTGTCACCATTGGTTAAGGTAGGTCTAACAGGAGGGCCACACGATTTGCATCCTAATTCAGGCCAGAATGGCTTAAATCCTATTAAGAATAAAGGGTTATTCAGACGTTCAAAATAATCTGGGTAGAATCTGGGTTGAAACTTTGTAGTTCACATGCATTTCAAAAGCATCTGATTAAGTTGCCTCCAAAACCCCACTTAACCCAGGATAGTTATCTTGGGTTTTCCCCGAAAAGATTCACATTCTCGGCTGTGTGAATAACCGATGCAAATAGACCCAGGATAAACCAGGATAAAACTCTGCATGCCTTGAACATACATGCGCATCATCGACTCTATCTGCATTCGAGGACTGGCATGCGTGAGCATCCGAACTTGCAGAGATGCACAAAGATGCGGTTCTGTGTGCGAACAAACCCGGAATATGTGAGTGAGATTATTCGTATAGTCTGAATGACCCCTAAGGTAGACCCATTGATTTAAATGTCGAAAGGCGAGTCAATACTTAGGTCAATTCCCATGATTCAAAAGGCCTAACCCTTGTAGGGTTTAAGCCTTTGACAGTTTATTCATATACTTCAGTTAACAAAGCCTTTGGCAAAGAAGATCCTACCTGTCCACTCAGCCCTCTTTTCTTCCTTTTCCTCTGTCTAGCTGGAAGTTTTTTAACAGCATTGGCACTGGGAAGGCGGTAGAGAAGCTCTATTCCTCTTTAGAGGAGGCTTACTATAGCTTGTGTCGGAGGCTGAGAAATTGTGACCCACCCATGTCAACCAATGCCCTACTTCAGCACTTGGAAACTATATGATGCTGCCTCTAAAAAATGGGTTTTTAAAGACAAGATTGATTCACAGCATGTTTGCCATAGCCTTCCCGGGAGCTAATCTTACATTTTATAGAATCATAAAATGGAAGGGATCCCAAAGGTCATCTAATCCAACTCATTGCCATTGCAAGAACCCATAACTAAAGCTTCCCTGACAGGTGCTCATCCAATCTCAATGTTCATCTGCAAAATGTTGGCGAGTCCTCTGAGACCTCCTTGCCTAAGAAAACCCTATGAAATTCATGGCATCGCCATAAGATGACTTATAGGCACAAACACACGTGTGTGTGTGTGTGTGTGTGTGTGTGTGTTTCAGCACATTTTTGATTCACAACTAACAATGTGCACAATGGAAATGAAACAAGCAGGTCAGGTAAGGCTTGCATAAGCAAACAAAAACATTTGAACCTTCTAGAGACCCTTTGAAAACTTCCTTCCATGGCACAGGTAGAGATTTATAGATTTATTTTAAGTTTTTGTTTGAAACCAGGGTTAAGATTAAGGTGTTAAATAAACAATGTTCTATAATGTCTGGGTTTATATGTTTTCAGATCTGAAATATGATCTATTATATGACAATTTACAAAGAGATCTTGTAGCGCCTCTGAGACTAAATTGAACGAAAGAAGTTGGTCGCATGAGCTTTCCTAGACTTGAGTCTTACTTCCTCGGATGCATGTAATAACATTATAAGCATTGCTTCTTAAGGTTAGCATTAAGATTGGTAACAATGTTTGAACAGAAATAATGGGGTGGAAATGTTCAATGTTAAAGGACCACAGATAGGGAAGTTGGAAGCAACAGTTCCCCGGTCTTGTTTATTACACTTTTTTCTTCTGTTTGTTTTTAGCAGTTAGTTATTAGTTATTTAGCTTTGTAGTTTGGTGCAACTTTGTTATCCCTACATGTTTGTTTTGGATAGATAGAAATGTAGTGTTTGTGTCATTGTTTCCGTGAATGATGTTTTTGTTGGAATAAAAATATTTCTTTTTAAAAGAAAGAAAGAAAGAAAGAAAGAAAGAAAGAAAACTTCTTTCAAAACTTCTTTTTCTGTCCTCACTCTCCAATTTTCTTATAATTCGGGAGACAGCTGCTGTTTACCTGGCCTGCTGTAGACAACCACACATGGCTACAATGGGACTAGCAGAGTGAAATCCCATTTTCTTCCTAGATCAGGTTTTAGTTTGGGTTCTTTGCATTGCTTATGCCTACTGCAGACAAGAGAGCAAGTGTGGCGTAATGGTTTCAGGGTTGGATTGCAACTCTGGAAACCAGGGTTGGATTCCCAGCTCCGCTATGAAACCCACTGGGGCACCTTGGGCACATCACACTCTCTCAGCCTCGGGGGAAGACAATGGCAACCCTCCTCTGAACACATCTTGTCAAGAAAACCCCATGATAGGGTTGCCATATGTCAGAACCGACGTGAAGGCACCTAACAACAAACTGTACATAGGCAACTGATGCAAACAAACACCAAAAGTCTGTGTCTCACCATCTTTCCAGTGGTGCTGTTTAAATGCTACTTAAAAATTTGTAGTTAGACCGAGGATGAGGAACCAAGCAGGGCACAGTGGGCATTTTAAAAAAAACTTTCTAAAAAGGAGCTTCTTTTTCAGATTAACTGGATTATGTCCAGAGAGGACAGCGGCCAAAATGGTGAAAGGCCTGGAAACCATGCCTTATGAGGAACACATAGGGGTCTGGGTATGTTTAGCCTGGAGAAGAGAAGGTTAAGGGGTGACATGAGACCCAGGTTTAAATATTTGAAGGGAAATTGTCATCTTGAGGATGGAGAAAGCTTGTTTTCTGCTGCTCCAGAAACCAGGACCCAAAGCAATGGATTCAAGCTACAGGAAAAGAGATCCCACCCAAACCTTAGGAAGGACATCCTGATGGTAAGAGCTGTTCAAAAGTGGAAGATGCTGCCTTGTAGAGTGGTAGAGTCTCCTTCTTTGGAGGTTTTTAAGCAGAGGCTGGATGGCCATCTGTTGCAGGGAGGAGTGTTTTGATGGTGTTTTCCTGCATGGCAGAATGGGGTTGGACTGGATGGCTCCTGAGGGTCCCTTTCCAACTCTAGGATTCTATGATTCTAACTGACATTTGCCTGTATTCTGCAAACATGGTAAGCAAGTTGAGTTCATTTTTGTATTTTACATGTTTCAAATTGTTCTGCATAAATCAGGCGGAGGTTTTATCTCCTGGGATAGGTCCAGTTAATGGTATCCTTTATATAAGATGGCAAAATCAAGGTTTGCTTATTGGAATTTATATATATATTTAATATTTTCAAGCCATGGATAGGTGAATCTATGAATTTAAAAAATCCATGGATAAGGAGGGCCCACTGTAGATTATAGGCAACAAGCAAACAATGCAGAAAATATATAATTATTGAAATACTTGGTTCTTCATCTGGGAACTTTTCACTTATATTAATGTGGTCAAGATGGGAAAAGTTACAAATCAGGAAGGATTACCTTTGCCCTTTGGATTCTGCTGCAATTGAAGCAACCCAAAGATAAGGGGGAAAAGTGGGAGGAGGAGAGAGAAACCAGGATATTTCAAAGAAGCTAAAGAAGTGGGACAGCAAAGGATTAATCAGAACTATCCCTGCCAAATTGGGACATTTGCTGAGTATGAAAGATGTTGACATGCTCCTTTTTTGTGATGAAGGAACTGATCTCTAGTCTTGCCATGTTATTTCTATCTCTGCCATCAAAGTTTCTATTAAAGCAGGAATGCCTAGGAACACATCTACTTTGTTAACAATGGGGTACCTTTATATATGCATCTGCCTAACTACCAAAGGCACCAGATCCCATGTGATCTTGGAAACTAAGCAGGATCAGCCCTGATTAATACTTAGATGAGAGATCGCCAAGGAATCCCAGGTGCTGTAGGCTGTATTTCAGAGGAAGGAACTGGCTAAATCATCTGTGAGTATTCCTTGCCTAAGAAAACCCTAAGAAATCCATAGTTTCACCATAAGTTGACAGGTGACTTGAAAGCACACACACATATATACATATGCATACACACACTTTTATATATGTCATAACATTCATTTTTCTTGTTGCAGAATTTGGATGGTCTGAGGTCTTTTTAAAAAATAATTATTAGCATGGGGTACTGACATTTCCCTCCTAAATCTGGATTTCAACACATCGATAGAGCAGATGTCAAAATTCTTGATTTTTTTTTCTCTCCTCCTTTCTAGGACAATACAATATTGTGGAAGATCCAAATGGCCAGTCCTTTGGGCTTGCAACAATTTCCGACCTGTTCCAAAGGCCTCTTGCTTGGAAGCAGTTAGGAAAGGAATTGGTTGCACACGTGGTGTCCAGCCCTGAGTGTAAATAAAGCAAATTTATCGGTTTGACCTCTTGGTTCCATCTCCCATCCAAATGTAAAAGGAGACTCTCCATCAAATGAAATGGAAAAGGTCAAGAGTGTAACTCGCTGGAGAATGATTGTGGCGGAGAAAGAAAGCAAGAAAGGAAAGAACGAACTCATGTTGCGGCTACTCAAGAGAAAGATGACCCAACCTATTCCATCTTGATAAAGAAAAAGCTTATTTTTTGTGGAGGTGGTGCAGTGGAGCTTGTTGATATGTGCCTTCGAGTCAACCCTGATTTGTGATCACCCTTTCATAGGGTTTTCATGGCAACATGTCTTTAGAAGAGGTTTGCCACTGAGCAAGTCACACTCTCTCAGCCTCAGAGGAAGGCAAAGGCAACCTCCCTCTTAACAAATCTGGCCAAGAAAACCCCATGATAGGTTTACCTTAGGATCCCCAAAAGTTGGAAATGACTAGAAGACACACTACAACAATGGGCATTCAAGGCAACTGTGATTTTTGCCAACCTTACACCAAGAGTTATTCAGAGAAGGTTTGCCATTGCTTTCCTCTTAGGCTGAGAAAGTGTGACTTGCTCAAAGTAGCCCAGTGGGTTTCCATGGTTGATCGAGGCTTCAAATCCTGCTCTTTCGGAGTCCTAGTGCAATTCTCAATCCGTTGCACCACATGGGCTCTTTACACGCTACAAACGACCAAGTCTCAAACTGTTAAATCAAGCTTCACACTACAGACTATTGGGTTTCAAACTAGAAATAAGTTTGTTAGTTCAAGATATTCTCAGGCCCTTAGATTTCTGGGCCAAAACGCAAGACCTAGGATGAAGCGATTAAGCGTTAGGCATTAATTACTCTCCGTAGCTGTTCGCAGCTTGTCATGCAAACACACATACAGATCAAGCAAGAGAACATATTGTTTCTGTTTGGAAATTGAGACAGAAATCTTAGCCAAAGTGTTGTTGTTTTTTCACAAATCAAGAAATGAGGGGATTGTTCCTTCTCACTTAGTTAGGGACATGGGATTAAAAAAAGAGGTTTAATCTAGCCTACTTGCTTCTGTCCAGAAAGTTGGATGTAGAGCAGAGGAGGAGCACTGGAACCACAATGATGGAAAGGTTAGAAGGAAGCTAACTAAGGACTTTATCACATCAGCCTTCTGTCCCGCCACAATCGAACTACTTTAAGAGTGAACACATACTGATCTGGCATAATTTCTTATCACAATTTTCCCCGCAATAGTGCTTTGGTGATCCATGAACTGTTTTATGAATTGCCAAATGCTGCCTTCCAGGATAAAGGTGGGAACCGGAGCCGCCAAACCCCACCCCCACCCCCACCCCCGAAGCTGACTGCTGTGTAAATATGCACACAGCAGCTAACTTTGGGAATATGTTGGTGGCCACAATTGCTGCAAGAGAGAGAGAGGAACAGAATCACGGCCACTCACACCACACGCCTGCTTGAGAAGCGGAAATGTAGCAGAAGGGACCTATCGCACAAGGGCTATAATGGAATAGCAGCAAGACTGAGAGCCTATTGACAGGTTTCACCCATCGATGAAAAGGTGCACAACAGTAACAAATGCAATGCAAGACGGACAAAATGTTGTGGGGTAAGTACCAGTCAAAGATGCTTTTATCCTGTTAAAATTCTGCTTTTCTAGCCTTGTGTGATGAAGTCCTAAGCATATACATGAAAGTCCTAAGCAACACATGGATTAAGGCTTGCAAACTGTAGTTAAGCTGTAGATTTGCAGACAGCCCTTTCCTTTTTCCTGCAGCTGAGCCCACCAAAACTGGATAATTTGCATCCTTGTTTCCCGCTGGGAGGTAACCCACAAACATGGGAGACTCAGGGCCAAGCCCTGAGAGCTGGCAATCCTACTCTAACTCTAGATGATGGAGCAGGGATGCTTGAAAAGGCATGCTTCTCAAATCTGCAGAGAATACCAACTGGAGGGTGAGGTACCCCAGAAGGCAGGAACAGAATTCAAAATTACCTTGGCAGACTGGAGAGTTGGGCCAAAACTAACAAAAGAAATTTCGACAAGGATAAATGTAAGGTACTACAGCTAGGCATCATCATCATCATTTATTTACCATCCTAGATCAAACTACCGTATAAAGTACAATTAGTTACAGCAAAAATTCATAAAAGCAAGAAAAGGGCAAGAAAAATGAAATGCACATATATAGAATGGGTGACAGCTGGCTTGAAAGCAGTACATTTGAAAAGGCTCTAGGGGTCTTAGTAGGCCACAAGCTGAACATGAGTCAATAGTGTAATGCAGCAGCTAAAAAAGCCAATGTGATTCTAGGCTGCATCAACAGGAGTGTAGGGTCTAGATCGAGGGAAGTAATAGTCCAGTTCTATTCTGTTTTGGTCAGACCTCACCTGGAATATTGTGTCCAGTTCTGGGCACCACAATTCAAGGGGGAGGTTGCCAAGCTGGAGTGTGTCCACAGAAAGGTGACCAAAATAGTAAAAGGTCTGGAAACCAAGCCTTATGAGGAATGACTGACAGAGCTGGGTATGTTTAGGTTGGAGAAGAGAAGACTGAGAGATGACATGATGGGTATCTTTAAATACCTGAAGGAATGTCATATAGAAGATGGAGCGAGCTTGTTTTCTGTCATGCCAGATACTAGAACACAAAACAATTGACATGAAAAGAGATTCCCACCATTGCCACAGGGTTTTGTCCTGGGCCCAGGGCTCTTCAACATCTTTATCAACAGCTTGGATGAAAGAATAGGGGGCATGCTTCTCAAATTTGCAGATGACACCAAATTAGGAGGAATAGCTAATACCCCAGAGGACAGGATGAAAATTCAAAATGATCGTAATAGATTAGAAAGCTGGGCCAAAGCTAACAAAATGGACTTCAACACAGAGAAATGTAAGGCACTGCACTTAGAGCAAAAAAATGAAATGCATATATATAAGATGGGGGACACCTGGCTGAATGAGACTACGTGTGAAAGGGATCTAGGAGTCCTAGTGGACCACAAGTTAAACATGAGGCAACAGTGTGATGCAGCAGCTAAAAAGGCCAATGTGATTCTAGGCTGCATCAATAGAAGTATAGTATCTAGATCAAGGGAAGTAATAGTGCCACTCTATTCTGCTTTGGTCAGGACTCACCTGAAATACTGTGTCCAGTTTTGGGCACCACAATTCAAAAAGGATGTTGAGAAGCTGAAGCGTGTCCAGGGGAGGGCGACCAAAATAATAAAAGGTCTGGAAACCATGAAGCCCTATGAGGAATGACTTAGGGAACTGGGTATGTTTAGCCTGGAGAAGAGACGGCTAAGAGAGGATATGATAGCCCTGTTTAAATATTTGAAGGGATGTCATATTGAGGAGGGCGCTAGCTTGTTTTCTGCTGCTCCAGAGAATAAGACTCAGAACAACGGACGCAAGCTACAGGAAAAGAGATTCCATCTCAATATTAGGAGGAACTTCCTGATAATGAGAGATGTTCAACAGTGGAAGATGCTGCCTCAGAGAGTAGTGGAGTGTCCTTCTTTGTCTTTAAACAGAGGCTGGATGGTCATCTGTCGGGGGTGCTTTGATTTTGAATTCCTGCATGGCAGAATGGGGTTCGACTGGATAGCCCTTGTGGCCTCTTCCAACTCTATGATTCAATGATTCTCTCTAAACGCTAGGAAGAACTTGACTGTAATGCCTGTTCAACAATGAAATAGGCCACCTCAGAGTGTGGTGGAGTGTCCTTCTTTGGAGATTTTTAAACAGAGGCTGGATGGCCATCCATCAGGAATGCTTTGATGGTATATTCCTGCATGGCAGGGGTAGACTAGATAACCTTTGGGTTGCTTCCAACTCTCAGATTCTACAATTCTTTAATTCTATGTGTTGAGAGCCACGAAAAATTCCTCAGGGGCAGCACATTGCCCATCCTTGCGTTAGATGGTCCTCTTAGTTAAAGAACCAAGGTGGATTCATGAAATGCTTGCGGTACGGTAAATAAGAGCCACTGATTCTTGCAGCAAAACTGCAGGGTATAATCAGCAATTATTAATAATTAAAATCAATATCAATAATATATTGATAAAAGAAGGTTTTGCATTTCTCTTGCTTTTCTGTTAAAAAAAAAAAGTCTGGGAGAGTTTGTGCAACTTGGGATACCTCCTCAAACACTGGGATAAGAAATCCGCCACTCCTTTTAAAAACTGTCTAAGAGTAAAAAGATTTAGCGTGGAAGCCACTGTGTTATATCGGACCGTCTTTTCAGGTGCTCCCAAACTTTCCTGTTGTTTTATGAAGCTGTTTCTTCTTTCTTTTTTCTTTTTTTACCCTGCAGAAAAGGATTTTTCTGAAGGCACTCCAGCCCTGGGGATGTTTTCTCTTCCTCGGAATGAGAGAAAGAGGCCATCCCCATCCATGGGTGGAGGAGTACAGCAGGGCTGGTGGTGGTGGAAGGAAAAATCCAGTCATCATGGAATCCTAAATTTGGAAGGCACACTCATCCGCTCCAAAAAAGAGCTCTTCAAGCTGCAAACCTCTCCGAAACCCTTGCGGCAAGAAGGTCCCTGGCGATGAGGCTGAGATCAAACAACCCTCCTGGTGTGGAAAGAGAAGGAGCTGCAGGAATTCCTCTAGAACTGGTGGAATGCATGATGCAAAGTCTTTTTGCAGGCCGCTGGCAACTGATTTGGGCTCTGGTTTTCAAGTAAATGAGAACTGAGCCATAGGAGAAGAATCATACACTCCTAGAGTTGGAAGGGACCCCAAGGGTCATCCAATCCAACCCCATGCTGCCGTGAACATCCAAAGCACCCACGACAGATGGCCATCCAGTCTCTGCTTAAAAACCTCCAAAGAAAGGGACTCCACTACCATCCGATGCAGACTATTCCACCTACAAACAGTCCTTACCATCAGGTAGTTCTTCCCAATGTTAGGGTGGAATCTCTTTTCCTGTAGCTTGAATCCATTGTTCAGTGTTGTAGTCTCTGGAGCAGCAGAAAACAAGCTTGCTCCATTCTCAAAATGTCACCTCTTCAAATATTTAAACAGGGCTATCATGTCACCTCTTAACTGTCTCTTCTCCAGGCTAAACATCCCCAGCTCCCTAAGTCGCTCCTCATAGGGCTTTATGGTTTCCAGATCTTTCACCGTTTTAGTCACTTTCCTCTAGACACGCTCCATCTTGTTAACATCCTTCTTGAAGAGAGGAAGAGACCATACAAACTATCATTCTTGGGGTTTATAAATGCTGGCTCTAGCAGTTTGGGGGCTTTATTTGCTTTCATAGGATGGATCCTCCAAGGGCCATCTAGACTAGCCCCCTGCTAATCGAGGAATCCATAGCTAACTATCCCTAAGAGGTAGCCTGTCTACCTATAGTATGTGACTGACCCACTGTTTCTATTATATTGTATTTTTTACATCCTTGATGGCACCAAAGAACGTAACAATCTCTTCTTTGGATTTATTAGCATTTCTCTGATTCACACCTACAATTTGGCTCCGACTTATGGGGATCCTATCCTAGATTGTTTAGAGGCAGTTTGTTGTTGCCTTCCTCTGAGGCTGAGAGAGTGTGACTTGCCCAAGGTGGGTTTCCATGTCTGAGCGGGGCTTTGGAACCTGGTCTTTCAGAGTCTTAGTCCGCCATCCAAACCACTACATTGTGTAGACTCCAAAGAAATATCTGAGGGGAGAGGAGGCCTTATGTGTCCCAACTTTCAACTATGGGGGCCAGACCCATTGTATAGAGGCAGCACAGAGGGATATGTGTACATTGCTGAAAGATGCATACAGTCGGCCTTGCATATCCACAGATTCTTTATCCACAGATTCAAGCATCCATGGCTTGAAAATGTTCCAAAATATATATAAATTCCAAAAGAAGCAAACCTTGATCTTGCCATTTTATATAAGGGACATCATTTTACTATGCTCTTGTATTTAATGTGACTTGAGCATCCACGGGTTTTATATCCATGGGGAAAGGGGTCCTGGAACCAAACCCCAGCAGATACCAAAGGGCGCACTGTATATTTTAATATAAGAAAGACTTTTTCAAGACCAATCTCTTTGCCTTGGGTAAGGGATCATGGGCTGCAGAGAAAATAAAACTCTAGATTCCAAAATGAACCAAGGAACGCCTTTCGTGTGCATAAAACAACCCAGTTTCTCTGAAGGAAAAAGGAGATCAGGACAAAAGGAGCCACCGGTGCTGCAAGAACTGGAGAGCTGGGTTTCGCCCTGGTAAAAGGCAGTTTAGGGCCAAAATTCCCTAAAGGTACCAGATCCCCTCTGATCTTGGAAGCTAAGCAGGGTCAGCCTTGGTTAGTACTTGGATGAGAGACCACCAACGAATTCCAGGTGTTGTAGGCTGCATTCCAGAGGAAGGAAGTGGTAAAATCACTTTGGAGAGTTCCTTGCTTAAAAAAACCCTATGAAATTCATGTGTGTGTGTGTGTGTGTGTAAACATGAACACCTTGAACTCTTCCTGTATGCCCATCTCCCAAAACAGGGAATTTGCACACACACACATACACACATACATACACACAGAGATTGCCTGTTTTTGGGAGCTGGGAATGCAGGAAGAGTTCAAGATGTTCATGTTTCGCTTCATTGTTGTATGATCAATCTGCATGCGCAAAGTCTTTGCACTTCCAAGTTGCCCGTTTTGGGGTTTCGGGAGCCGGGAATGTGGGAAGATTTCAAAGCGTTCCTGTATGCAACTCCATGGTTGCATAAGAAATCCTCTATATGTGTGATGCATGCATAAATCAACTTATGGCAACCCCATGGATTTCATAGGGTCTTCTTAGGTGGCTTTGCCTGAAATACATCCTTCTGCACTTAGGGACGTTATCACACATGGGCCAGAAAGCGGAAATAAAAGTGGAAATGAGGCATCCCGAAAATAAACGGGAAATAACCCTTGTTTCCGCATACGTCATTACCTTCATTGCGCATTTACAGTAAATGTATCGAACGTCCACACACAAGAGAAAAAAAAACCCCGTAAATGTAGCCGAAATGAGCCTCCTGCACATGCGCAGAGAGAGGAATGCTCGCTGGAACCATGGCAACAGCAGGGAAATGCACCACAATACGTATTTGGTTATCAGACCTACGGTAAATGCGAAATGATTCCCGTCGCGCAATTGCAATTCCTGAAGAAACCGAAATTCAAAAGATCTCGGTTCTTTCCACTTTCTGTCCACTTTCTGTCGGGGTTCTGTGCGACGTCGTGTGAAAACACGGGCAAATAATCCGGATTCGTTCGCCATTTCGTTTGGATTCTGTTTGGATTGAGCCCCGTGTGATAACGTCCTTGGGATTGGTTGGCGGTTGCCTATCCAAGGCCTAACCCGGGCTGACCCTGCTTAGTGTCCATGAGCAGAGGGGGATCTGGTGCCTTTGGGGTATTTTCGTAGGGTCGCCATAAGCCGACGGCCGACTTAAAAGCACATAGAGACACACAAAAGGCAGTTTGGGGCCTGTTTTTTTAAAAAAAAGCTATCCATCAGCCAGGCAGAGAGCGAGAGAGCAAAAGGAGAGGGCATTTTAGGAATGGAGCCAGGGAAATCTGATCATTAAGAAACCCCTCCTGGTTGTCTGGGGAAATTTAATTAAATCGCTGGAAGGCTTGCGCGCAAGAGAACACATCTGGATTCAATATGTGGAGCTTTGATATGTATTTTTTCCCTCTTTTTTTAAAAAGTTCACTCTTTTCCCATCTTGTTGTTGAAGGAGAACCAGGGCGGGACGGAGGGGTGATGGGGGGAGAAGGCTGGGGGGAGAAAGCGCCAGGAAGAGGGAGACAAGGAGCCAGGGAACGTTGGCAGAGAAAAAGAAAGAAAGAAAGAAAGGGGGAAAGGAGGGGTGAGAAAGAAGGAATGTGTATGCAGAGAGAAGGCCGAGGAAAAGTTTTGCAAAAACACAGCACTGGATGGGCATCTAGCAAAACAGCTGCAGGAGGAGATGGGTCTAGTCAGCTATTCAGAACCTGTCCAATGCAGAATCGCTACACGCAGGGAGTGAGTTGGGTTCTGGGTTCAAGTCCTGCTTGGGATCCTTAGGCTACATCCGCACTGCAAAAAAGAATCCACTTTGACACTGCTTAGGGGGTATTTCGGGCCTCAACTGATTTGTACCCGGGCCAGATTAAACTTTCTGATTCTTCCAGATTGGATCAGCATCCTTTTGCCCCGATCTATTCTTTGGCTGCATCTGCACTGCATAAATTATCCAGTTTGACACTGCTTTAACTGCCAAAGCGCAATGCATTAGAAGCCCAGGATTTGTCATTTGGTGAGACATTTAGCCTTCTCTGTTGGAGAGCTCTGGTGCCACAGCAAACTACAAATCCCAGGATTCCATAGCATGGAGCCAAGGCAATTAAAGCGGTGTCAAACTGGATTGTTTCTGCAGTGCAGAAACATTGGTTCCTTCTCTATCTCCAATCCCTCACCCAAAGGCCAGCTTGAGGAGCTAGCTGGGTTGTGTCAACATGAGGAGCATGGGCTCAGATGTCTGGATTACAGAACCCAGGCTCCTCCAGCCAGATTCTGGGAGTTGTCATCCCTTCCCCTTCCCAATGTTACTTTTCCAAGCTTTACATTAGATGGTGTGCAGCCAAGGCCAGGGTATGAATATGTTTCTTCTCTGTCTCCTTCTCTGTCTCTCAGACTTGTTTGGTGGGAACAAGGGAGACAGGGCCTTCTTGGTGGCTGCTCCCAGAATTTGAAACATCCTCCCTAAAGAGGCCAGGATGGCCCTGTCCTTGTTCACCTTCTGTAGACAGGTCAAAACATTTCTTTGCCATCAGGCTTTTATAAACTGATTAAGGGCCGATGCAGACCCGCAGTTTAGGCTGGCCTGGGGTGGTGTTGGGGCAGGGCAACCGCACGCTGGCCGCCCCAACTCTGCCCCGACGCCACGCACCCATCCGTACAGCATACAGTATCAGGGCGCCCTCTTGGCGCAGTGTACACACATGCTGAGCCAAAAGGGCGCAAAAGAGCCACCATGGCGGCAAAAAGGAGGATCGGGGCCATGGCATGTGTTGCCACGGCCCTGATCCACCACTCCCAGGAGCGGCCCAGAGCCTCCCCTTCCTGGCCATCTGCATCAGCCCTAAGGAGATTGTCACACATAGGTTTATCGCACAGCATTTCCAGACCGATCAGGGAACGGTCTAGGATCAGCAAGGAATGGGATAGAATGAGTGTTACTACACAGAAGAATGCCGCTGATACTGCGGGGAATCTCCAAGCCTTCTCCATTGTGCTATGGCAGCCGATTTTGAAGAACAATTTTGAACTATTCTTCAAAATTGGCTACCAGGAATGGCTGGGGAAAGGCTTGGGGACTCCTGGCGGCATCGGCGGCGTTCTCCTGTGCGGTAACATGTATTCTCGCCCCGTTCTGTTCCGTTCCGTTCCCGTTCCTGCAAGTGCCATGTGATAGATTTAACACAGATAGGATAGGGACGGGATCACTCTCCCATCCTTTTCCCATCCATGGCAGCAATTGCACTGATCCTGTCATTAGCCTGTCATTGAACCAGCATTGCATTAATGCGAACTCCAGTTAATGCAAAATGCCAGGCAATGCCACTTCGGTGGCAGGAGAATGATGGGACAATGACCGGATCCGCACAATGCCATCGGAAAGTCTTTTGCGCGATCACTGTCAATCGCGCTTTCTGGATAGGATAATAATAATAATAATAATAATAATAATAATAATAATAATAAATTTTATTTTTATACCGCCCATTGGTAGTCGTCTGAAAGTCCTTTCCATGATCGTTCGGGAAGAATGGGACAGGGATGGGACAAGGAATGGGACAATGACACCCTGTCCCCCTTGTGATAATCTCCTAAAATGGGGCTTTTAATGCTTGTATACCTTTTTAAAGTTTGTATATTTTTAATGCATTTTAATATTTTTAAAAAAATATTTAATGTTTTTAACTTCATGAATTGTTCAGTTGCCTTTTAATTCTTATATTTCTACTTTGATTCCAGCTTTTGCATTGTTTGCAATTTGTATTGTTTTAAATATGCTGTTAGAGCCAACTTGAGTCCCATTACTGAACGAAATGAGCTATGAGTGAATACAATAACAACAGTAATATTTTTATATATAGTTATTTATTAAATGCCCCACCTTTTTGGATCCAGCGGGGGATCCAAAGCGGTATATAACCTCTTAAAAACACAATGCAACTTAAAAACAACAACAACTTTTAATATAAAAGTTAAAACAATTAAACCAACAATTAATAAAACCACACATAATAAACCAATGCAATAAAAGTGTAATTAAACCCAATAGAAGCCTGTCTGGCCCCTGAGATCATCAAAAGAGGCTTTTAATACAAAAAGGTAAAAAACAATGAAACCAACCTCTATTTTAAAAAAAAAGTTAAAAGTAGTTTTAAAAACACACTGAAACATTTTTCTTAATGTTGAATTTTTTAATTTTTTTGTCTCCATTTTTACACAAACAAAAAGAAACATTTTACCTCCCCAAATGAAAAGGAAGAACAGCAGCAAGGAAGAGGCCAAGTGGGCTTCCTGTGGAAGGGAGTTCCACAGCCTAGGAGCAGCCGCCGAGAAGTTATTCTCTCCTGGGTCCTCACTAAACATACCGCTGATGGTGGTGGGATTGACAGAAAGCCCTCCTCCAACAGATCTTAAAGTTCACGTCTAATTTACACTGCAGAAATAATGCAGTTTGGCGCCGCTTTAACTGCCATGCTATGAAGTTAACTGCCAAGAGTCAACAGTGTGATGCAGCGGCTAAAAAGACCAATGCGATTTTAGGCTGCATCAATAGAAGTATAGTATCTAGATCAAGGGAAGTAATAGTGCCACTCTATTCTGCTTTGGTCAGGCCTCACCTGGAATACTGTGTCCAGTTCTGGTACCACAATACAAAAAGGATGTTGAGAAGCTGGAGAGTGTCCAGAGGAGGGCAACTAAAATGGTGAAGGGTCTGGAAAGCAAGCCCTATGAGGAACGACTTAGGGAGCTGGGGATGTTCAGCCTGGAGAAGAGAAGGTTAAGAGGTGATATGATAGTCTTGGTTAAATATTTGAAGGGATGTCATATTGAGGAGGGAACAAGCTTGTTTTCTGCTGCTCCAGAGAACAGGACAAGGTACAATGGATCCAAGCTGCAGGAAAAGAGATTCCAGCTCAACATTAGGATTGGACTGGATGGCCCTTGTGGTCTCTTCCAACTCTATGAAAAGGATCTAGGGGTCTTAGTAGGCCACAAGCTGAACATGAGTCAACAGTGTGATGCAACAGCTAAAAAAGCTAATGTGATTCTAAGCTGCATCAACAGCAGTGTAGGGTCTAGATTGACTCTTGGATACAGCGATTTAGGGTTGTTTGGGTCAATTTTTGAGTAACATTTCTAGACTTATACATCAGTATATACAGTAGTTTCAAAAACTGCAGTCAGAGGGTTTAACTGGAACAGGTTACAGGGGCCATGCTACTCCCGTTACAACAGCTCCACTGGCTGCCAGTTTCCAGGCACAATTCAAAGCCCTGGTGATCGTATAGAATCGTCGAATTTGGAAGGGAACTCAAGGACCACCAAGTCCAGCACCATTCTTTCATGCAGGAAGACACGATCCAAGCACTCCCGACAGACGGCCACCCAGCCTCTGCTTAAAGACCTCCAAAGCAGGAGACCTCACCACACTCCGAGGCAGCGTCTTCCACTGTTGAACAGCTTTTGCTGGCAGGATGTTCTTGGGCAGGTCACACTCTCTCAGACTCAACGGCCATGGAAGACCCCCAGTTACCCAAATATTTGGCCCCCATCACTTCAAGTGATGTCAAACTGCATTATTTCTACAGCTTAGATGCAACCCTAGTCCAACACTCATAGAATCACCGAGTTGGAAGACACTTCAAAGGCCTTCATATTCAACCCCCTGCCATGCAGGAATACACAATCAAAGTGCTGAAACCACTACGACCCCTCTGTTTCTCCAGAATCAACGGTTCCCATTTTTAAAAATCATATTGATTGTAAGGCGAATGGTATAAACTCTTCAGGTAGGTACAGAAATTTGTGGAAGGGTCTGCCAAGATGGTTGGTGCAATAAAGAGCGTATAGCTGGCGCCGGCAATCTTATAGGACATATTTCATCCACAATCACTGTATCTTAATGTACAGTTGGTTCTGCTGTTTCCATTATTGATTGCTAATCTTTCACTTTTAAAAATAGATATGAAAGTATCTTTAAAAAAAAAAAAAAAGGAAAGGAAATAAGGGTTTGCAGAGGACTTTCTTGTCCAAGGATCTCCACTTTTCTCCATCCCTACAAGAAACATACCCCACTGAGTGCATCCAACAATTGCATTTGCCGATTTGGCAGCAGCTTCACACAAGAGGCTCGCCACCTTCCCGGGATCTGCCTTAATCTCCAGATCTTTCTCTTCTGTTCTTTCCATCTGCTGGGAGAGTCCCTACCCGTTAATAAAATAATTTTCTTTTCTTTCTTTTTTTCCTCCCTTTTTTTTCTTTTTCTCCCAAAAATGCTTGCATTACTGGCCCCGCAATGGATGACCTTTCACACAGGACTGTTGAATTTCATTCCATTTCTGTGACTTCAGTTTGTGAAGTCATCCTGTTCACTGGGCAACTTTTTCCAATCCGGCGTCCGCTCCTCCCACCGTTTACTCACAGAGAACAGGAATGATCCAGAGTGCAGCCTTCGACATTTCCTGTTGTTTTAGATTGCTCCAACCACTCCCCCTCACTGCCCCCTTTTGCCGCTTCAACAATCCTCAGGAACAGCTCCTTTTCTGCTTTCCTCCAAATCCTTTCTTGAAAAAGAGCATCTGGTTCCATAAAATCCTTTGGCTTAACCCCCAGTCCTCATCTCAAGCTCAAATGAAATCACTCGGGGTGTTTATTTGGGTGCTAATCCATAGTGGTTCGAGCATCAGACAACTCTAGAAACCAGGGTGCGATTCCCAGCTCGGCCATGAAACCCACTGGTTGACCTTGGGTAAGTCACATACTCTCAGCCTCAGGGGATGGCAATGGCAAAACCTCCTTTGAACAAATCTTGCCAAGAAAACCCCAGGATAGGTTGGCTTTAGGGTTTCCATAAGTTGGAAGCGACTTGAAGGCACACAGCAACAACGTTTCCCCTGGCTTCTGTGAAACGTACTCCAAAGTAAATGCATTTCAGATTACAGGTTAAGCAATATGTGTACACTCAGCCCTCTGTATCCATGGATTCTTGATCCACTGATTCAACTATCCATGGCTTGAAAATATATTTTTTTAAAAACATAAATTCCAAAAAGCAAACCTGGATTTCTCAAGAATGGTTCTACAAGTGGAACGGACCGTCTTTCCTTGGAGGTCTTGAACGAGTTGTTGGAAGAAGATTTTTCAGGAGTGGTTTAGTTGTGTATTCCTGCATGGCAGAGGGATGGACTATATGGCCCTTAGGTTCCCTTCCAATTCTACGATTTTATAATCAAAGGCCAGACGCATACGTTGCCTGCAAAGAAGGTAACAATAGGGTGCCCAAGCAGATCTAGGATGAGCCAAGGGATTGAAATTATAAAGAAAGAGATTCCACCTAAATGTGAGGAAGAACTTCTTGACTGTAAAAGCTGTTCAACAGTGGGATAGGCTGCTACAGAAACTGGTGGATCATCCATCTTTGGAGGTCTCTAAACATATTGGATGGAAAACTTTTGGGAGTGCTTCAGTTGTGCATTCCTGCATGGTGGGGGGTTGGATTAGATGACCCTTGGGGGTACCTTCTAAGATTCTAGGTAACTTGGGGTCTTCTGTATGGAGTTCAAATCCCTCCTGCAAAAGGAAGAGATTGGCAGATGGGCAGCAACTCAGCTCCTAAAAGTGGAAGCCAGTGCAAGAGAACACAGCGTGTCAATGAATGTGACTGATGTGCACAGAGAAAATCTCACTTTCTGAAAGTTTCATCATGTCCTTGGTACAAAATAGCCACCTCCCTTCATCAGGACAGGCATCCTTGAACTGCAAGACTTTCTGGTTTTAGGAAAAAATAAACAACATGGTCCTTTCCCCTCCAATTGGGAGTATAAAAGACAATGTGTTGTTCCCACTAGAATCTGCAACTTTGGAACAGATGAATGCAGATAGCAAATTTTCCTCCTCCCAGCAATAATATGAATGTTGTGCATACGAATGGATGGCTTCCTTTCATACAGCCCAGCTTTCATACCGTGCCTCCAAGTCATTTTCAACTGATGGTGATGCTAAGGCGAACCCCCCTGCCATGCAGGAACTCTCAATCAAAGCATCCCCGACAGATGGCCATCCAGCCTCTGCTTAAAGACCTCCAAAGAAGGAGACTCCACCACTCTCCAAGGCAGAATATTCCACTGTTGAACAGCCCTTACTATCAGGAAATTCCTCCTAATGTTGAGGTGGAATCTCTTTTCCTGTAGTTTGAAGCCATTGCTTCGTGTCCTATTCTTTGGAGCAGCAGAAAACAAGCTTGCTCCATCCTCAATATGACATCCCTTCAAATATTTAAACATTGCTATAATATCACATCTTAACCGTCTCTTGTCCAGGCTAAACATACCCAGGTCCCTAAGTCGTTCCTCATAGGGCTTGGTTTCCAGACCCTTCACCATTTTAGTCGCCCTGCTTTGGACACACTCCAGCTTCTCATCATCCTTTTTGAATTGCGGTGCCCAGAACTGGACACAGGATTCCAGGTGTGGCCTGACCAAAGCAGAATACAGGGGCACTATTACTTCCCTTGATCTAGAAGAAGAAGACCACATTCCAGATGGATAGACACCCTCAAGGAACTCTATCAGAACTTATCAGTTCCCAACCTGCCTTGGGCAGGTGACACTCTCTCAGCCTCAAGGAAGTCACGGCTGCCCTGAGTCTTCAAGACCTGAGCAGGGCAGTTGGCGACAGGGTGACTTGGAAGTCTCTCATTCATGAGATCACCATAAGTTGAAGTCAACTTCAACTTAACAACAAATGCCAAATCCATTTGGAGGATGGCTTTCAGCACCATGGATAGCTCCTTGAAAATTCAAACTAAAACCCAGGGAAAAAATCATTCTTTGTCCCACTGATAGGAGCAATGCAGTTCAGGGAGACATGGGATTAGAGCTGCATCTACATTGCAAAAATAATCCAGTTTGACATCACACTGCCCAAACTAGAATAGTTTAGGAATATCTATTTAGGAGCATCTGTTAAGGGGTATATATTTATATATTTTATGAGACTTTTAGTCACCTCTGATAGAGAGCTCTGGTGCCACAACAAAGGACAAACCCCAGGATCTCATAGCATTGAGCCATGGCAGTTAAAGTGGTGTCAAACTGGATCATTTCTGCAGTGCGGATGCCGTCAGAGTCTCTTCTGCTGTGGCTTTCCAAGCTGTTGGGCTTATAATACATTTCCAGCTAAAGGTGGTAGTCTTGTGATACTAAGGGCAAGGCCAAGATCCTACATCAGATCTGCTTAGCATATATATATATATATATATATATATATATATATGCTTTTGGAATTGTGCATTAGTTGTCCAATGCAACCCTTGTGTGGAAACATCTGAACCAAGACATCAAGTGTGGGATAAATACACCGCCAAATGTCATGTACACAGCGGTGGCATCCTTTTGGTCTGTCTCAACTAAAGTAGACTGGTTAATTCAGTTGCTGAACAGTGAGTTGATCAGTAAAATCCCAATGAGTCTACTTTAGTTAAGACCAAGAAAAGACTACAATGTTCACCATGTACGGGGAGCATACACATTCATGTTCACTATGCATCCATGTTCAATAGCATCTCATGCACAACTCTGCTTCTCCAACTTTGAACTGACCGAGAATGTTCCGTCTTGTACAAAAATGTCCAACCACTTCTACGGAGGAATTTACCCATGGATAAGACGCCCACAAGTAAAACAGACTGGCAATTTGGGCTTAAAATTTCTTTTTTGTCACTACTTCAAGGTAACGGCATACCTGGCTCAGGAGATCCACCTGCCATTATGCACGGCTGGTCTTTGAACTAACTGAAAAGAAAGAAATGGCCAGGTCGGATAGGCAAATTGGAGTTCTTTTGAAAAGTTTTGCCTGCGGGCCTCAAGGTGTGAATGTGTGTGATTCCAGTATTTGTGGTATGCTTTGTACACTAACTTGAATCCTAATATGAAAAAAGGAGATACGTTTTAAAACAAAATGTCATTATTCCACATCCAGGCAATTTAAAAAGAATTAATTTGCACCGACTGTGTAGTGGACTTTGGCTCTGGGGACCAGAGTTCAATTCCCAGCTCAGCCATGAAACCCACTGGGTGACCTTGGGCAAGTCACACACTCTCAGCCTCGGGGGAAGGCAATGTCCAAACTTCCTCTGAACAAATCTTGCCAAGAAAACCCCATCATAGGTTCATCTTAGTGTCGCCATAAGTTAGAAACGACTTAAAGGCAAACAGCAAGAAGTTTGGAGTGTGTAAGGAAGGCACACAACAACAAAAAGCCTTAGTTTGGGGTGGTTTCTGACTCCAAGAAGAGTTTCACTGTATCTCTGGGTAGTAATACCAGGGGTATTTGTGGGTTCAGAATCATGGGTACTTCACTATACCCAAACAGCCAGAGCCAGAAAAACACGAGTTTGCAAGTTGCACAAGTTTGCAATACATCTGTTTTGACTCGCTTTTTGAACTCTTTTTTTAAAAAAACCAATACGTTTTCAGTGATTTAAAATCCCGTATTTGTTTCAATACAATCTGAACCTGGCAGGAAGGTGTGGGGGCACCATGAGTGGAAACCCCATTGCTTTCTAGCTAATGGGATTTAAAGTTTATTTCCCAGACTTTTAAGAATCTCCCTTCCATGCCATCTGAACCGAGGACAACATCTGGACCAAATGCAGGCCTATGACTAACATTGGTCCAAAACACATTGCAGAAATAATCCATTTTAAGACCACTTTAACTGCCCTGGCCCAATGCTAGCGGATCCTGGGAACTGTAGTTTGCTGTGGCACAAGAGCTCAATGTCTCACAAAACTACAGCCCCCCAAATTCCCTAGCATTGAACCAGGGCAGTTAAAGCGTTCTCAGACTGGATTATTTCTGCAGTGTGTTTTGAACCATTGTGACCTTTTTCTTTCTTTCTCCTGTGTATTTCTGAACATCTTTTGCCCGATGAAGATGCCAGCAGAGCTTTGGAAGCTTGCAACACGTATATTCTGCATTTTGGTTGGCCCAATAAAGGTGTCACTGTTTTGTGGATTTGGGGTGCTATTGTTCTTGCATTAAATCATTCCTCATTCCATCCATTACATTTCCATTTTAAAAAATTGGGATTCACATCCAGTTTTAAAATAACTAACCTTTCGCTGGATTGTGTCCATAATAAAGACTTTAAAAACAAACACACACATGTATACATACACATTCACAACTGGGAGTCTTGCAACATTTCAGAGATTCCCAGCAGAAAGAAACCAAATTTGTTTTGGGGGAGGGAATAGGTCTGGAATAGGAAGACTAATAAAATCAACTGGAACTAGAAGGGATGGATTATAAATGGCAAACAGATGGAACCTCATAATAAAGGAGGTCTTTAAAAAGAACAACAAATAGAGGAAATGTCAAAGGGCAGATTAATTTCTCAAGATAAGAGTCCAAACTGTTAAACTGAATGGGCTTTTTATTGGCAATCCCCAGATGGAGAGTGGCCACTGTTTCAATCATGTTTTCCCAACCACAAAAGCATGGGTTGATATAGCCAAAAATGCTGTTTCCAAACCTTCATCGTTCGAGGTTCCAATGCAAATTGGAGGGAGATTTGGGATCTAGAGAGATACTTTGCTAGGAACCAGAGTAAAGCAGAGAGGGGGAAAAAAGGGAAGATGCTCCCTCCAGAACTCTGCCGATTAAAATGGGCATGGCCCAAAATGATAGCACAACCCATCCTTTCCACATCCAGCTCATTCTCCATTGCTGAAGACGATAATCTCTCGCTTGCATGCTTCATGCATTTGCCCAACAACAGCCTGCCCTGCCCTGTTTTAACAACCGAGAAGGCGTCTGGGTTCTTTGTGTTAAAGAGACTCAAGGGAAACATTGTTCTGCGATTGGCAGCCAGCAGTTCAAAGTGAGCCTTCCCAGTCTGGAAAAGGCACATCATGGATGTGTGTTTTTTCATGGAGGAACACTAGTCAAGACGTACCCTTACACAAGCACAGAGATGCACACTGTTTAGGCCGTGGTCCTCTACACCACAGCTTCCAGCCGTCCCGATTAATCCTCTGCCATCCCACTTTTCCCGTTGCTTTAAAATGTCCAGGTTTCCTTCTCCTCCTCTCACTTTCCTCCTTGGTCCTCAGCTTACTCCTAATGCTGCAAGCTGAGTCTGCTGCCACATGAGAGAATTGATGCAGTTTGACATTGCGTCGTGGCTCCATCCTATGGAATCTTGGGATGTGTAGTTTGCTGTGGCACCAGAGGATGCATGGGGAGGGGGGCTCTTCCAGCTCTTTGATTCTAGGATTCTATGACATCTCCAGGGGCCTTCGCCAGGTCTCAGGTTGCGATACTAAGGGCAAGACCAAGATCCTGCATCAGGTCTGCTTAGCATAGATCTCTGCTTGTGGAATTGTGCATTATTTGTCCAATGCAACCCTTGTGTGGAAACATCTGAACCAAGACATCAAGTGTGGGATAAATACACAACCAACTAGAGTAGACCAATTAATTCAGTTGCTGAACAGTGAGTTGATCCATCAGTAAAATCCCAATGGGTCTACTTTTAGTTAAGACCAAGAAAAGTCCAGATGTTTTATTTAGTGACAAGATTAGTCCTGACCTGGCAACCCTAATCAGGACTATAGCTCCCCAGCCAAAATGGAATAGATAACATTTCAAGATAAAGATTTTCTACTCTACAACTCTACAGAGACTAAGGTACCAACAACGCCGTCATTTCACTATGGCAAATCTAACAGTCTGTCCGGTGCTCCTGATCACAGATCGAAGAAACAGACAGCTAGAAATGTTTTTCTAATGTGAAGCCGAAGGCTTTCATAGATGGTGTTCATAGTTTTCTGTGGGTTTTCTGGGCTATGTAGTTGCGTACCAGGTCAGAATGCACAGGGAGGCCAATGAAATCCACAGACACCTGGACAACTTCAACAGGAAAGAAGAAATGCTGAAAAGAAACCAAGTTTGGCTACCAGTCCTGGAGAACACCAAAATCAAGACTCAGTTCATGCAAATGCCCCACACACTTCCATGCCACCACTCTCTAAAGATGCCAGCACAGATGCAGGTGAAACGTCGGGGATAAATTCTTCCAGAACGCAACCATGTAGCCTGTAAAACCCACAGAAAACTATCTTTCCTAAAATTGCCTTAGTGCCTTCTCAAGGAGCACCAAAGAAACGGAAGCAGAATCTCTTAGGCAAGAACCTTTGAGCAACATGTTTGCAGGGTTTGCAAAGTTTTCAAAGTGGTCTTTGAGAAGGAAAAACCTTCCAACCCTCCAACATTTCACCAATCAAAGCCAGGATAGGAATGGCCAAGGAACACAAATGTGTGATCAAAACGGCAAAAGTCATAAATAGACAAGTTAGGAGAAACAGCAGCAGTTTGATTTTACTGGAGCTTCCTGGGAAGGACCCCTTTGCTGAGTTACTTGAGCACAAATTAATTTTGCATTTTCAACTCAGTTTGCAGTAGTGGAAGTTGGCTGAGCACAGAGGAAGAGGGAGAAACCGGGACATTTGAAAAGCAACTTTAAAAGGTGGGATGGTAGAGGATTAATTGACTTTGTCCCAACCAAATGGGGACAGGTAGAGGATAACTGTTCAATAATGAGTTGATACATGGGTAAATTCTACTGATCCAATAGGTCTACTCTACTCAGCACCAACATTACAATTCAGGCCACAAATCGAGGGACAATTGGAAGGTATGTTCTGAATAAATTGAAATATCAGGACATTTAGTAAGTACAGGTTGAGACTCCTTATCCAAAATGCTTGGGACCAGAAGTGTTTTGGATTTCAGAGTTTTGCAGATTTTGGAATACATGCATATACATAATGAGATATCTTGGAGATGGGACCTAAGTCAAAACACAAAAATCATTCACGTTTCTTGTACGCCTTATACACATAGCCTGAAGGTAATTTTATAAACAATGTTTTTTAATAATTTTGTGCATGAAACAGCTTTTGTGTACACAGAACCATCAGAAAGCAGAGGTGCCACTATGGATTTTGGAAAATTTTGGATTTTGTTTTGGATTTTGGATGTTTTGGATTTTGGAATTCTGGATAAGGGAAACTCAACCTGTTTAGACTGAATAAATTAAAATGTGGATTTATGAAGCATAATAGAACACTGTATAGTACCATAACATCCAAACCCACAAAACAGTAATACCAGCCAAAATGCACAAAATACATGTCACAAAGCTTTTGAAGCTTCACTAGCTTCTTCATCAGGCAAAGGTGTTTTTTTTAAAAAAAAATCGTACAAGAGAAACAAAAAATATTATGAAATGATAATTTTAGTCACAGGCCTGCATTTTCTCAAGGCGTTGCTGTTGTGTTGTTCTGTGGAGGGATATCTGTGCAAGCAGCCCCCTTCTTCTTTTGGCCATGTGGCACCGGGAACAAAGCATTCCAAAGTCCAGGAGATAAAATTTGAATTCCATTAGCACTAAAAAAAGATTACTTCTTCTCAGACCCAAAGTGTCTCCATCCTTTGTGAGGTCACAACCCTCTTTGCTAGGTAGAGAATACTGAATCTCTCAAGAGAAGCCTCTATGCTTTTGCATCCATCCATCTATCTATCCATCCATCTATCTATCCATCCATACATACATACAGTGGTTCCTCCATATTTGCTGAGGTTAGGGGTGAAAGACTCCCAAGAATGTGGAAAAACTGCAAATAAAAAAGCACTATTCTGTTTATAAAAATCTGTAATAATGTGCAATATAAATTTAAAAAAACAACAACACAATTCTCTTCACCTACTTGAACATCTCCCTATGAGTCTCCAGGTCCTCCAGTGCAAGTCTATGGTCAACATGTGCTAGAAGTTGCTCACAGAATCATGCTGGAGGACCTACAAATGCCTAGAGAACTGTTTTCTAGAAGGTACTTCTAGGTTCTCCAGCATAACTCTATGGTCAACTTCTGGCACAATTGCACTGGAGGACGTAAAGATTCCTAGGGTGAACATATTGATCAGAACGGCAAATAATCAAATCCCAAAAAGTCAAAGCAGCCAACTGTATGTGTGTGAGTGTGTGTGCATGTATACAATGGGAACTTCAGTCAGGAAATCAGAAGAAGGCTAAGAATGGGGAGGGTGGCTATGAAAGAATTAGAAAAGATCCTAAAATGCAAAGACATACAACTCAGCACAAAAGTCAGAATCATCCAAGCCACCGTATTCCTTATTACCATGTATGGATGTGAGAGCTGGACAGTCAAGAAAGAAGATAGGAGGAAAATGAATCCACTTGAGAGAATGTGGTTCTGGAGAAGAGTGCTGAGGATCCCATGGACAGCCAAAAGGACAAAGAAGTGGGTCCTAGAGCAGATCAAGCTGGAAACCTCCCTGGAAGCCAAGATGACAAGACTTAGACTGTCGTACTTTGGACACATCATGAGAAGGCATGAATCGTTGGAAAAGACAATAATGTTAGGAAAAGTGGAGGGAAGTAGAAAGAGAAGAAGGCCACATGCAAGATGGATGGACTTTATTAAAGAGACCCCGAATAAGGAGCTGGCCAGAGCAGTAGAGGACAGGGGGTGCTGGAGATCTGTCATTCATAGGGTCACCATGGGTCAAGATCCACTGAAGGCAGTAAACAACAACATTTTTTAAAATAGATATTTAAAAATGCAAGAGCATGGATACTTTTTTTGTTAGATAGCTAGATAGAGTACATGGTACAGTGCACCCTCATAATGTTCATTTTCCACTAGGTAAGACTGCCCTCTGGCGGTGCTTTGAGACCTTGCAGCCCTTGGTGGAGACGCAATAAACACCTCCAACCTGCAGAGGGCGCCAAATTGGAGAAGGGGAAAAAAAACAGGTTGAGAAACTGAATTGCAGCACTTTCTGCAAATGTTTAAACGTGCAACCAAATATTCCAACTTCCTTCCGCTTCCTTTTTAGCTAGCAAAGAACCCCATAGGGACAAGAGAATTAGAAAGGCAGCAGTTTGCACAAAGAAGGTGAGTGAATGCATGCACAGGGAGGAGAAAAAAAGAAGGGAGCTGAATGCATTTTTTGCATTTTTTTTAGCTAGAATAGTCCCATTGCAATGAATGGGGCTTCTATCCTTGTTGGCTAACAAGCCTCTCTCCAAATGCAAACGGATCTGCTGTAGGGTTTTATTAAAATTGGATGGGAAATTGGATTTTATTATGTGTTTGTGTGTGTAAGATGTGGATGCATTTCACATTTTTTGTCTTTGAGGTTGCAAATTATATATATATATATGATGTGCATTTATGCCAGTGTTGAAATATATATATATATATATATATATATATATATAGTGCATTTATGCCAGTGTTGAAATATATATAAAATGTGCATTTATGCCAGTGTTGAAATCTGCCCTTTTTTAAACTTAACATGTACTCCTAAACACTTCCCCCTTTGTCTTATTGAATCTGCATTTTATTATCTTTTTTAAAATGCCTGTATCCTTGTTATTGAAGAATCCACCTCCCTCCCTGCCCTGTTTGTGTATATTTCCTTTAAAAGCTTACAAACTGAAGAAAGTATACATTTTCCTGTTTTGTCACCTGTGGTTAAATGTTACAGATTGTATAAACTTCTTAGGGTTAAAATGTATAGATTTCCTTTGTTTATGTATATTTTGCAGTGGCAGTGCAAATGCATGTTTATTCCAGAGTATTTATGTTTTGCAGTGATAGTGTGTATCTTTATGCATACTTATTGCAGAGTATTTTATATTTTGCAGGAGCAGTGTGTGTCTTTATGCATTTTTATTCTAGAGTATGTATATTTTGCAGGAGCTGTGTGGACTTTATGCATGCTTATTCCAGAGTAAGCTTTTTTAAAATGTGGGTTTCTGGCTGGAAAGGGGGCACAGGATTATAATGTTAAACGTATTTATACTTATTTATCTACTTGCAAAATGCTATGTAGTCACACATATTACATCCATGAGCCAGCGTGGTGTAGTAGTTTGAGCATTGGACTGTGACTCTGGAGACCTGGGTTCGAATCCTGGTTCAGCTGTGTAAACTCTCTCGGTGACACTGGGCAAGTCACACTCTCTCAGCCTCAGAGGATGGCAGTGGCAAACCCCTTCTGAAGAAACTTTCCAAGAAAACCCCATGATAGGTATGCCTTCGGGTCACCATAATTTGAGAATGACTTGAAGGCACACAACGACAGCTCTGGATCCATACCATCCAGCATTTTGCAGATGAAAATAGGGACATATGTGGCTAAGCAACATCAGAGCATGGTGAAGATGGCAAATGTTATTCATGAGGAAGAAAACACAAGGTAGGAGAGGCTGCAGCAGTTTGCTTTTGCCTGAGCCAACTAGGAAGGGCAATATTCCCTTCCCTCCTTTCATCATTGGAGTGCAAACTTACATTTGCAATTTGAACTCAGTTTGCAGCCATCAAAGTAAGCTGAGGACAAAGGGGAGAAAGTATACGTTCCAAAAAAACAAAACAAAAACAAGTGTAAATAAAGTATAAGAAAGTCTGAATTCCAAAAAAAAAGCAATCCTTGATTTTTCCATTGTATACATGGGACACCATTTTACTATGTCATTGCATTTAATGGGACCTGAGCATCCATGGATTTTGATGTCCACAGGGGATCCTGGAACCAAACCCCAGCAGATCCCAAGGGACCACTGTGCCAATATGGAGCTACTGAACCTAGTGGTGTTGAACTGCATTATTTTTACAGTGTGGATGCATCCTAAAAAAACCCTATGAAATTCATGGGGGTCACTAGGTGACTTCAAATGTGACTTGAAGACACATACTCACAGAGAGAGAGATTTATTATACAACATAGTGAGCCAGCGTGTAATGTACTAGATCCATGAGCCAGCGTGGCATAGTGGTTTGAGTGTTGGACTAGGACTCTGGAGACCAGGGTTCAATTCTCAGCTACACCATGGAACCTGTTTGGTGATTTTGCCCAAGTCACACTCTCTCAGCCTCAGAGGATGGCAGTGGCAAACCCCCTCTGGATAAATCTTGCCAAAGAAAACCCCATGGCTTTAGGGTCGCCATAAGCCAGAAATAACTTGAAGGCACACAGCAGCAAACAACAAAATGAAGTTAAGCATGAATGTCTTGAACTCTTCCTGCATTCCCTGCTTCTGAAAACCTATTCAGATCTTATCCACTCTGCTCCGCCTAACCGGCCGTCCCTCTGTTTCTGTTTGCCATAACTTTATTTCATCCCTATTTTATCCCTCTTTTATTTCATCCTTATTTTAACAGACAAGCCTCCAGGTTATATACAGTGGGTATCTGCTGGGATTCCGTTCCAGGACCCCTCTGTGGATACCAAAATCTGTGGATGCTCAAATCCCATTAAATACAACGACACACTAAAATGGTGTCCTTTATATAAAATGGCAAAATCAAGGTTTGGTTTTTGGAATATCTGTGGATAAAGAAACCATGGATACGGAGAGTCAACTATAGGCCCACCTTCACTGGATTCCATGAGCCACGATTGGCTAGCTCCCATCAACCTGCCCATCTTCTCTCTTCACCATAGCGCTATAATTGTGCCATGTGAATGTGCCCATGGTGACCAGAGAGTGTCCTCCATGCCACCGGTAGGCAGGGATGGAAAATTGGTGTGGCCCTCCAGATGATGGTGGACTGTGACTCCCATTATCCGTCCTTGCTATTGACTAGTGACAGATGGTTGTTGCAACCCAACAATATCTGGAGGGCCATTGTCCATCCCCATTGTCCATCCACAACTCTCATTATCCATCCTCAAGATTAGCTGGAGGTAGATGGCTGTTGCAACCCAACAATATCTGGAGGGCCATTATCCACCCTCACCTCCCATTATCCATCCTCACTACTGGCTAGAGGCAGATGGATGTTGCAACCCAACAATATCTGGAGGGTCATTATCCATCCTCATTGTCTATCCTCAACTCCCATTATCCATCCTCACTACTGGCTAGAGGCAGATGGATGTTGCAACCCAACAGTATCTGAAGGGTCATATGTTCCTCCATCCTTGTCTTGTGATGCAAGTGAAGACCGTTTGGTATCCAGATCTTTCCTCCAACACCTTGTTTCTACCGACCGCCTCACCCTCCCTCATGGTAGGACCGGCCAGGGGAGTTACTAGGGGATGAGGGGTGTTGACTGCATTGGGTGACACTTTGATGGGGCTGTCTCTTGATGGAATTGTGGGAAAGGGCTTGTTACTGGTGTCTGCTGCGCCACCTCTCCATGCGTAGACCAGGATTCCCAGAGACTGAAGGTCCTGAGAAGACCTAGTCCACTTTCCCGGAGTTGGCAAGAAGGCTGTCAGCATGCCACGGTGAACTCCTAGAGGAGTTCCTTTGCCAGATGGCACCTGGACCCCTTTGGGACTTGCAAACAAGGCAGCAAGGAACAACTTGAAACACAAACAGTCCCTTCAGGTGCCCTGGTCTACCAGCTGTCAGTGCCAAGTAGACCATAGCCTTTCTCTTCATGGTTGCCCAATCTATGGGACCATTGGCCTGGTGCAGGGGTAGGCAACCTTTCCCCTTTAAGGGCCGAGGGACTTCAGCTCCCAGAATCCCAGGAGCTATTGGCCAACATGAGACTATTGGCCAACATGGCTGAGGCTTCTGGGAGCTGAAGTCCCTCGGCCCTTAAAGGGGAAAGGTCTGAGCATTGAGTTGGCACCAACCCTAATGATGCTCTGCAGGTGGGATGTTGTAGAAGGGGGCTAAGTGGGATAAACAGTGCTCCTTTTCAACTGGAGGTTTTTCATCTCTCTGCAGTAGCTCTTCGTACCCAGTGGGACAGTTTCAGATTGGGAGTGTACTGGAGTTGTCGTTGCAGTTGCATTGTGATGCCAGATAGATAAAGGGGGAAAGTGAATTTAGCTGGGCATGTCAAACCCAGCATTGCCGCACCCAGGGAAAGGAGCAGGTGGAATTCTAGATAAACAAGCTGGCTCATGCTAGCAGAAGCTCTGTCGCAGTGGACCTGACTTCCAAAAATGATGGGAATTACAGTGGGCCTTTGGTATACTTTGGGGGGGTTGGTTCCAGGATCTGTGGATACCAGTATCTGTGGGTGCTCAAGTCCCTTTAAATACAGTGACGTGGTAAAATGGTGCCTCGTATATAAAATGGTAAAATCAAGGTTTGCTTTTTGGAACTTATATTTTTAAAAAATATTTTCAAACCGTGGATGGTTGAATCCCTGGATACGGAAGGTCAACTGTATCACTGAATTTCTGATATCTAATGCAGGAGGCAGGCAGGTTCAGGGGGAATAAGGTACCCGCAACACAGACACAAACACACCGAATATCTTGACTTTTGCAGAAGTACAGATATACCTCTGTGAACGAAGCCCATGTCTTCCTGGGCATGACTTCTCTAATAGAAAATTTGGTCCCAGAGGCAGAAATCACATTATTTCTTTATTTTTATTACACTTCTGTCCTGCCTTTCTCCCTGATCCAAGGTAGAATTACAATAATTTTAAAATGTTCCAACTAAAACATTGATTTACAGAAGTTAAAGAGGGTTTAACCATTTTCTTGTTCTGCATATTTAAATTTGTTCTGAATAGAGATGGCTGCGGTTTGATTCCCCTGGGACACGTCCCATTGAAGTCAAGAGCCATTTCCAGGCATTAATGGTGACCAAAATAGTAAAAGGTCTCAAAACCATGTCCCATGAGGAGTAGCTTAGGAAACTAGGTATGTTTAGTCTGGAGAGAAAAAAAGGTTAAGAAGAAAAGCCATGATGGTCATGTTTAAATATTTGAAGGGATGTTGTATTGAGGATGGAGGAAGCTTGTTTTTGGTTGCTCCAGAGAGCATTAGATTTAAGCTACAGGAAAAGAGATTCCACCTAAACCTTAGGAAAACTTCCTGGCAGTAAGAGCTGTGAAACAAAGGAAGATGCTGCCTTGGAGAGGGATGTAGTCTCCTTCTTTGGAGGTTTTTAAACAAAGGCTAGGTGGCCAGCTGTTGGGAGTGCTTGGATTGTGTCTTCCTGCATGGCAGGGAGTTGGATGGATGGCCCTTTGGGGTCTCTTCCAACTGTATGATTCTAGGTTGATAACCTGCACTATGCCCTAAATGTGATGCACTGTAAAGGAGGGTTATATATACACACACACACACATACATGTAATTTTTTAGGTAGACCAGGAAGACAACTTGCATCTGGCTGCAAGATCAGACTTTATTCATGGATGATCTGTAACCAGGAGAAGTCAAGGACCATGCCCTTTCTCCACGGCTTCCGCAGGATCATCTTTGAATACCAGCCGCTGGTAGACGAGATCTTGGGATGCTTGGGTTTACAGGACCCTGAACGGCAGGAAACGCTGGAGAGGTAATTACGGTAGCTTTTGTTGTGGCTATGTCCTATCAAGTTGTTTTTTGCTTATAGCGACCCTATGAGCAACACTATATCCATGCCATAGGGTTGCCAAATTGTAAACTGGAGATTGTTCCTGTACCGTTAATATGTGGGTACGTGTCTTCAAGTCACCTCTTGACTTATGGCAACCCCATACATTTCATTGGAGTTTCTTAGGCAAGGAATCCTCAGAGGTGGTTTTGCTAGTTCCTTCCTCTGAAATATCACCTGATATTCGTTGGGCGATCTCCCATCCAAGTACTAACCAGGGCTGACCCTGCCTAACTTCCAAGATCAAATGGGGTCTGGTGCCTTTAGGATATTTAGGCCTCCTTAATACTAGCTTGGGGCCCACGTGGTGTAGTAGTTTGAGTGTTGGGACTGTAACTCTAGAGACCAGGGTTCGATTCCCAGCTTGGCCCTGAAACCCACTGCATAACCTTGGGCATGTCACATGCTCTCAGCCTCAGAGGGAGGCCAAAGCAAACCATTTCCAAACAAATCTTGCCAAGAAAGCCCTGTGATAGGTTCACCTAAGGTCACCATAAATTGAGAACAACTTGTGCGCACCCAACAAGAACTTGGGTCTCTGTAACCTGCCCCAGTTAGCAATCTGGCTGCAGGTCTTCGGACCTACTGACATTTCCAAACACCCCACATAGAGCAAGCTATAGCAGCCACTGCTAAGTTTTGAATGTCTCTTCTTCTTTTCTTCCTCTTTCAATGCAAAGTCCCAGCTTTGTGGCTGAAGATGACAGCAGACTTCTGGTCCTTGCCGAGCTCCTGGAAAGGAAAGCCCATTCGTCCTTTTACCAGGAAGGTGTGAGCTGCGCTTTACTGAAAGTGGCAGAGTTGGGCTTGCTTCGTGTGGCCGAAACCCTCCTCTGCAATGGGGCAGACATCGTCTTTGAAGGTTAGGATCCCACTATCTTCCTGGCCCCATCTTTTAGGAAGAGGGCTATTTTTCCAGATCTGTGCCAAATGCCAGTACAGTGGTCCGTCCACATTCGCTGGGGTTAGGGGTGAAGGATGCCGTGAATGTGGGAAAACCCCAAATAAAAAAACAACATTATTCTTTTTACCAGAGAGAACACCTCTCTAGGAATCTCCAGGTCCTCCAGTGCAACTCTGTGGTCAACATCTGCCAGACATTGACCATAGAATTGTGCTGGAGGAGCTACCTTATTTTCTGGCGTATAAGACTACTTTTTAACCTGCAGAATCTGGGGTTAAAGTGGGGGGGTCGTCTTATACGCCGGGTATAAGGAGGTTCATGATAGGTTTGTCTTAGTGTCACAATCAGTTGGAAATGACTTGAAGGTGCACAGCAACAACAACAACAGTTTTGGAAGTCATACTCTTCCCAAACTCTATATTTTAACTGGAAAAGTGGGGGGTCGTCTTATACACCCAGTCGTCTTATACGCCGGAAAATACGGGTACATATGCCAAGTGGATTGTTCTCTCTAGGAATCTCTAGGTCCTCCAGTGCAACTCTGTGGTCAACATCTGCCAGGCATTGACCATAGAATTGCGCTGGAGGAGCTACATATGCCTAGTGGATTGTTCTCTCTAGGAATCTCTAGGTCCTCCAGTGCAACTCTGTGGTCAACATCTGTCAGAAGTGGATCATAGAATCATACTGGAGGGCCTACAAACGCCTAGAAAAGTGTTTTCTCTAGGAACGTCTGTGTTCTCTAACTCATCTCTATGGTCATCTTCCAGCAGAATTGCGCTGGAGGACCTAGAGCAGGGGTAGGCAACCTTTCCCCTTTAAGGGCCGAGGGACTTCAGCTCCCAGAATCCCAGGAGCTATTGGCCAACATGGGACTATTGGCCAACATGGCTGAGGCTTCTGGGAGCTGAAGTCCCTCGGCCCTTAAAGGGGAAAGGTTGCCTACCCCTGACCTAGAGATTCCTAGAGAGAACATATTAATCAAAACCGCAAATAGTCAAAGCCGCAAAAGTCAGAGCCGCAAATGTGGAGGGCCAAATGTAATTATTGTTGGTTTTGTTGTTATTCTCCTCCCCCCAATTATATTTATTAGTTTTGTTACATCAAATACGTAAAACAGTTACAACTTTTTACACATTGTCTACTAGCAAATCCACAACATATGTATGACATACGGTTGTCCCTCTCCGTTTGCGGACTTCGAGTCCGCAGTTTCGCTCTTCACGGGAAGGGACAAGTGGCTATACGTAAAATGGTTGCGCATGCGCCATGGCCATGCGCACCATTAGTTTCAATGGGGCTCAAATATTAGCAAGCAGCCATTCTCACGGGGTGGGTGGGTTCCGGAACGGATCCCCCGCGAATTGGGAGGGACAATTGTATAGATAAGCCCACTACTTTACTTTACTTTACTTTACTTCAGTTTACTACACAAGTCAAATTCACCCATCAAATGCCAGCCTAAAGAAAAATGTCTTCATCTGCCATTGCAAAGAGAACCTTCTGGCCAGGAAGAATTCCAAAATGTCCTCCACTTTGAGCATGGTTAAGAAGCACGAATCAATATTTCTATTAGCGTTTTTAGCTATTGTTTGGTAGCGTCGTACATTTTTCTCAAATGTCCTACGTTTTACGCCGCCTTGACCTCCTTTGCGGTTAGGACATCTGGTCACCATGTAACCAGTGTGGTGTCGCGATTTGGGTATTGGGTGAGGAAACTGGGAGATGGGTTCGAATTCCCACTCAGCCACAGAAACTCACTGGGCAACATGGGGCAAGTCCCACTCTCTCAGCCTCAAGAGGGGCAACGGGAACAAAGTGTGCCCAGAAAAGCCCATGATAGGGTCGCCATAGGTCAGAAATGACTTGAAGGCTCACCAGGACAGTACCAACTAAGGTACAGGTGCCCTCTCTGGTTTGAAAGCTGGCAACCCTACAGGAGGCTGTTGCACTTGTGCTGTTACTTTGGTGTCATAATCCTATGACATCATAGCCCTATGATGTCATGGAAAGATGCCTTTTACCCCCCCCCCCCCCCCCCATAGGCTCATCTCCGTAGCAACATGGCTCCTTCTAGGCAAGGATGGCTTGTCGGGTACCGCAAGGCCCTTTGACTTTGGGGAGATCATGGGGAGGAAGAAGGGGATGGGATGCTTCCTGTCATGCTGTGGACCTTTTTGTGAACCCAACATATATAGTGGTAAGGGTCTCTATCCCTCCCTGTGGCGACAACAGCCCTGCAGTGTAGGCCATCCAAAGATGCAATGTCAGGTTGTGTTTAAAACCTTGCTGAAACCGGAGGGGCACCGAGAAGTCATAAAGCACCACATCTGCACCGGATTTATTCCCCTGGGCATTTTAAGGACCATTTTAGGCAGGAGTGGGGAAAAGGGGGCTCCTGGGGGCTGTTTTTGGGGCCCTCAAAGACCCCCCTCCCAACTCCCCTGACTGCCCCTTTTTCTAGAAATAGGACTTGCTGTTTTTCCTGCCTTTGTTGCAAGCAAGGTTGGTGGGGGGAAAACCCAGGTTTTTGGTTTAAATCTGGGTTATTTTTGTTTAAACCAGGTTTGTTTGTTTTTTTGTCATTCATATTTTAATGAGAAAAAATAGAATCCTGCTTATTGTCTTATTAACACCGTGAATCCTTTTTTATCTATTCGAAAGCGTGATTAACCATGTAGCATTTTATTCCCTTTAAAAAAAGACATATATACATACGTATACATAAAAACATATCAGTCAAAGTGCATATAAACTTAAAATTAAACAACTACAATACATTACATTCAAAACATATAACTACACCTAACATAGACCTATCCAAACATATATCTAATCTCTATTAATACTCTTAAGGTCATTTATATCTAAATTCATATATTTAAGAATGATTTGTCTTGCAAATTAAACGTCTTGATGTATCTTCATCACCCTTTCTATTAGTTCTCCTAAATTTTTGTCCTGTTTCTTGCATATATAGCCCTTTCTGTCTATTTTCATTTCCCGCTTTGCAGTTTGAGTCTATATTCATCATTATCTTACATTTTACTATTATCTAAGCTAAATTCCATCCTCGTTTCTCTCCAAATTTTTGAAGGCAGGACCATTCATCTTTAATATCTTTTCCTCTTAATTTTGCTGTAAGTATATCCATATCCATCGCTTCTCTTAATTTGATTATCCACTCTTCATCTGTTGGTATTCTGTTGATTTTCCAATATTGTGCATAGAGTATCCTGGCCATCATTATCATATATAAGATTTTTCTACCATGGTTAACCATGTAGCATTGTGGTTTGAACGTTGGACTTTTGCCTCTCTGGAGACCAAGGTTCGATTCCCAGCTCAGCCATGGAGCAGGTCACACACTCTCAGCCTCAGAGGATGGCAGTGGCAATTGCAAATTCCCTCTGAACAAATCTCGCCGAGAAAACCCTGGGATAGGTTTGCCTTAGGGTCGCCCGAAGTCGGAAATGACTTGGAGACAAAACAACAACAAATCAATAATTGATTTAAAATAATCAGTTTAAAAAAACCAAAAAACAGGATCTTTTAAAAACTCACTTGGTTCAAGCCAGCCAACCCTCATTTTGAACAGATTTTTAAACACACTTAGTAAGTGATTTAAAAAGCATAACTATAATAATGATATAAATATATGAATGCAGTAAATATATTGATGAAATGAAGGCTTTTCACTTGCTGCATTGCTTCTCTGATGTGAGATTTTTTTTCCTGTCTTTTCCTTTTTCTTTTTTATAAAAACAGATCCAGTCACGTATTACACAGCTCTTCACATTGCAGTCCTTCGTAACCAGCCAGATATGGTGGAACTCTTGGTTCAGCATGGTGCGGACATTAATCGAAGGGACAGGGTGAGTAGTGGGTGAAATTATAAGTATCAGTGGGAAAGAGACGAGTAACAAATTAGCAAGTAAGAGCTTGAACCCACATCTCTTCCCCAACACTTCTGGTTTGTAGGGTGAGAGCTGTGTGAGGTGTGAGTGTGTGTTTAGGTCACAGATTCATAGTGTTGGAAGAGACCCTGAAGGTCATCCAGTCCAACCCCAGTTTGCCAACCTATATTCTGGTGTACGAATCTATTATCTCTCTTCTTTCCATGTGATTTCTGCCACTGGTAACACAATTTCTGTTAAAGAAGGAACACCTTGGCTTAACCGCTTTGGTCAGGCTCCACCTGGAATACTGTGTCCAGTTCTGGGCATCACAATTCAAAAAGGATGTTGAAAAATTGGAGTGTATCCAGAGGAGGACAACCAAAATGGTGAAAGGTCTGGAAACCATAAAGCCCTATGAGGAGAGACTTAGGGAACTGGGTATGTCTAGCCTGGAGAAGAGACAGTTAAGAGGGGATATGATAGCCCTGCTTAAATATTTGAAGGGATGTCATATTAAGCAAGCTTGTTTTCTGCTGCTCCAGAGAACAGGACCCGGAACAACGGATGCAAGCTACAGGAAAAAAGATTCCACCTCAACATTAGGAAGAAATTCGTGACAGTAAGAGCTGTTTGACAGTAGAAAGTAGTGGAGTCTCCTTCTTTGGAGGTCTTTAAACAGAGGCTGGATGGCCATCTGTTGGGGATGCCTTGATTGTGAGTTCCTGCATGGCAGGGGGTTGGACTGGCTGGCCCTTGTGGTTTCTTTCAACTCTGTGATTCTATGATTCGATGAAGTACACCTATTCTTGTCTGTTCAGAGATCATAGAACCACAGAGTTGGAAGAGGGTCATCCGGTCCAACCCCCCTGCCATGCAGGAGTACATAATCAAAGCACTCCCAACAGATGGCCATCCAGCCTCTGTTTAAAAACCGTCAAAGGAAGGAGACCATCACCCTCCAAGGCAGCATTTTCCATTGTAGAACAGCTCTTATCTTCAGGCACTTCTTCCTAATGTTGAGGTGGAATCTCTCTCCCTGTAGTTTGCATCCGTTGCTCCATGTCCTATTCTCTGGAGCAGCCGAAAACAAGCTTGCTCCCTCCTCAATATGACATCCCTTCAAGGATTTAAACATGGCTATCATGTCACCACTTAACCTTCTCTTCCCTAGGTTAAACGTACCCATCGCCCTAAGTTGCTCCTTATTGGGCATGGTTTCCAGTGGTCAGGGGCAGAAATCACATGGACTAGGGTTGCCCAATCTTAGGACCTGGCCCTGAATATTCAGCTTTCATGCGTCATTTGCAAATTCTCCCATTTTGGTGAGCTCACCTCCAAGTAAGAGGACAGGGCAGTGTGCAAATCTGCAGCTCAGCTTGGACACCAGCAGATTGCTACAGTTTACAAGACTCAACTGATTTGCTGCAGCAACTTCCAAAGACTCCCACATCTCTCTCTATATTCTTAGTTAGCTTCTTCCATCTGTCTTAGTGGTAGTGGTATTGCAGAGAGTCCTAGAAAGCATGTTGAAAAGCAGAAAAGAGTGAGGAGACAAGCTCCACATGCTCTGAGATGGTCAACTGTTACTGAATAAACAGCTGACCATCTTAAAAGTATGTGGAGCTTGTCTCCTTACTGTTTTCTGCTTAGTTGTTGTGGTGCCAGGAGTCACCCTCCACTCTGCTCTGCATCCCCTTCTGGCTAGAGGCAAGTTGGATAGATAAAATGTTCCTTATCCCACCTCCCTAAGTGAGTGAGAAAGAATAATCCCCCTAAATTTCACCAAGTTTTCCTTTCAAGCTCTATAGATGAAATGCCTCTCCTAAGCCTTTGGAGAGACGTTTCATCTTTTCAAAAGAAAAAAAAAATGAGGCCGAGAGGACTGTGCAAAAGCTGGAAACGGGGAAACAACGTGGTTCTCTAAGGAAGTCTAGAGAGCCAGATTGTGACTTTATGTGGGCTAAAATTCAGTCCTTGGGCTCAAGGCTCCAAACTGAGCATCTCACTCTCTAGCAAACCATAATTTGAAATAAACACAGAGGATTAAAATGGACCTCTTTCTTCTCTTTTCTTCAGATCCACGAAAGCAGTCCCCTGGACCTTGCCAGTGAAGAACCTGAACGCCTTCCCTGCCTGCAGCGCCTCTTAGATCTGGGAGCTGACATCAATGCCGCCGATAAACATGGTCAGTGCCACCCTTCCCGCTTGGCATCTGCTTTATAAACCGCGATGGTACATTTTACCGCTTGCACATTTTATTTATATATATATATATATATATATATATATATATATATATTTATTAAAAATCCCGTTACATACTTACAGAAAAAAAGAAAAGAATGTCTTTCATTTCAGACTCTTATCAATAAGTTCTAGAATGCATCGGTAGATAATATGATTTTACATTCCTTCAGTATACATTTCTTCAAACAGTTATACATTTTCAGGTTTGTTTTTTTTCTTGTTATACTTCTCATTACTTAAGTCTGTTCACTGACGTCCACCGCTTGCACGTTTTATTTCACAAGCCTGCAATGAAAAAAACTTTTTTTCACTATTGTAGCTTTTTAAAATGTATTTTTGGGTGCTGAATTTAAAAAAATAGAAATGTTGTTGGACACATAGTTCTTTCACAAATTTAATATTCTTATCAATTCAGTTGTTACTCAGCTTTGATTAAGTGCAGATGCTGATGTTTCAGTACGATTTCTGCTCATGCTTTTGAATGGATTTTTGCGTTTCATGTCAGCAAATCAAAGTGTTTTGAAAGTCTGTTAGAAGATTTTAACCCCGTTCTTACTCTTTGCAAGATGATTTCATTCAGCCACAGCAAAAGCAATGCATTTTGACACCTCTTTAAGTGTCATGGCTCAGTGCAATGGAATCCTGGGATTTGTAGTTTGTTGGTGATACCAGAGCTCCAACAGAGGAGACCAAATGTCTCACAAAACTGCACATCCCAGAATTCTGTAGCATTGAGCCATGGGAGTTAAAAGTGGGATGAAATTGGATTGTTTGTGTCGTGTAAATGCAGCCATAGAAGCGTCAAAGCAAGTTGTAAAAAGAACTGTATGGGATGGAGCAAACTGGAGGTCATTTTTGGACTTAGAATGCCAAATCCCTATGAAACCAGTATACATTTAAAAAAAAAAGTTTTAATGACCCTCAACTTTACAGGCCTGTGTTATTGCTGCTGCTGCTGCTGTTGTTATTATTATTATTATTATTATTGCCAAAAATCCTGTTGGGGATGGAACATTGGTAGAGCTGGATGTGCACCAGGACACTTTCCAGTGTTGTGTTAAACATCTTCACAATTCAGTAACTGGGTTTCTTAGTGCCTCTGCTACATAGCTAAGGATATGTAAAATTATGTAGCATACAGCATGATGAAGGATTCTGGCCATTATTATGAGTCGAGATCTTACATCCCAGTTTACTTTCCATAACTTTTTGAGCCTACATTGCAGAAAGACAACAAAACCCTGTCAAAATGGCAAAGAACCTGGATTGACTGACAAACATGACCCAATGTGCATTGGGCACTTCTGTTGTATGGCAAGAGAACCTGTTGAGCTTTGCCATGTCCTAGCTGGAAGCCGAATTTGCATTGCTACGTCGGTGCCCATTGAGAATCGGACCATGATGCATTCATCATTCCACCATTTTGCAGAGGGAGCTTGTACATCGTAGAAGCCCCTAGGTAGACATGGATATTGTGAAACTGCGCCATTCTAATTTGCGCTCTGGAGACCAGGGTTTGAATCCCGGCTCGGCCATAAAATGCACTGGGTGACCTTGGGCAAGTCACATTCTCTCAGCCTCAGAGGATGGCAGTGGCAACCCCCCTCTGAAGAAACGTACCAAGAAAATCCTATCATAGGTCCTCCTTTGGGTTGCCATAAGTCAGAAACGACTTGAAGACACACAGCAACAAGAAAGCCATTTACAAGTCCCAAGTAGAATGTCGACCTTTATTATTACTGTCCTCCTCCTCCTTGTTGGCTGGCATCCTGTTGAGCAGTTATGCATGCGTAAGCTAGGCTTAC
Organism: Phrynosoma blainvillii; assembly: GCA_026167975.1. Classification (NCBI taxonomy): domain Eukaryota; kingdom Metazoa; phylum Chordata; class Lepidosauria; order Squamata; family Phrynosomatidae; genus Phrynosoma; species Phrynosoma blainvillii. The sequence goes on from JANUYF010000011.1 coordinate 11,084,481, forward strand.
CCATTACTGTTTGGTGTTCACGTTTGTGATCGTGGGACTATTGTCATGATCGAAAATCCCCCCTCCAAAAAAGCAACAGCCAGTAACCTCACCAAGTTAAAGAGGTCTGTTCTGCAGGCGATCAGGGTGCTACAGGATGATGTTTCCAGCCCCTTTCCGTCTGTTACCTGCAGTGCAGCGATCAGAACCAGGAGCCCTGTTGCAACTCCTCATTGAACCAGATTTGGAAGGATGCTGGAAAGATCGCCAGCAGAACTGTCCTCCATTGTTCGGTGTCCTCCACGCTATTAGATGTGGAGGTATAATTCAAAGATATAGCCATGTTGATCTATCTGTAGAATCAGTATGTAGAGCTATCTTGTAGCACCTTTGAGAATAACTGAAAGAAGTTGGCAGCATGAGCTTTCATAGACTACAATCTACTTCCTCAGATGCATTTGGCAGCATGAGCTTTCATAGACTTGTCTAGTTCCTCAGATGCATTTGGTGAAGGTGTGTGAGAGAGGGTGAAAATGAGAACAGAGTAAGTGGCCCATCCCAATAAGTAGAGAAAAGACCTCCGATGGATATGGTTGCCCCGATTTTGATTCATTTTTTTTTTTGTTTTGTTCCTCTTCCTTCTCTTTTTAAAAAACCTTCCTCAGGAAAGACCGCTTTGCTTCATGCCCTAGCCAGCAGTGACGGAGTTCAGATCCACACAACGGAGAACATTCGTCTCTTGCTGGAAGGAGGTGAGCTCTTGCTAATCTAAAACTCGACAGTTTTGCCACATCAGATAGCCCTGGATGTAACCTTACTCATTTGGCATGGGATGGTAAAGGGCCAGATCCCTTTGTGAACCTCTTTGTGAGGCTGCTGGAAAGACAGTTTTGGGAGACAGGAGAAAAAAAGAATCTTAGCCCTGAGGCCAAATTTGTTCCTTCTGGGATTGCTCAGATGGGCATCTGTAGAGACAAATGCAAAATTCCACATTTTGGCCACAGCATCCAAATGCACAGGATTTAAAATAATTCTTTTAGATCCTGCCTTTCTCTCAGGAGGGGATTTTAGGCATAGGATGGGGAATACTTTGCTTGCTTAGCAGTGAAAAGGACCTTGGGACTGTTGTTGGCCGTACATTAAACCCAGGGGGTTTCCAGGCCAAGTGGGGATTCGAACCCTTGTTTCCCCAGGTTCTAGTCCAACACTAAAACCACTATACTATGCTGGCTCCCATTTTAACTTGTATATTGTCTTAAATGGTTTGATATGTTTTTACTTGTACCCTGCCCTAAGATCTTTAGAGAAAGGGTGAAATCTAAATACAAATCAAATATATAAATATGCTGGTATTTTGGTGTCTCACCCCTTTTGCCCTGCCAGTTTCCAGAATGTAGCCCCTAAAATTGAATTCAGTTGTCATGGTGGAAGAATATTCCCACCCTTGTTAGAAGACAATGTTATATGGTATTGTTAAAAAGTAAATACAAAGCTTGGGTGCCTCTTTCTGTGTGTCTAGGGGGAGAATAATTAATAATAATAATAATAATAATAATAATAATAATAATAATAATAATAATTTATATCCCACCCCTCTGCAGAGCAATCGGGGCGGCTTACAACATTAAAATTGGAATAGTTCTATCATGCCGTGGCATTGTGGCTAGTAGCATTGTAGCCATCCTTGCTACCACTGCTGTGGCCTTCGAGAGAGCGAAGAGAAGCCAACATTTGCTGGACTTAATCCTTTCCTCTACTGCCATCCCTTTTTCCTTATGTGTCATGTCATATTTAAATCGTAACCATGAGGGTGGGGAACTGTCACATGAATGATTTGTAAAATGTCCTGGGAAGCTTTTTGACCAAGGGGCAGGTTATAAAATCAATAATCAATTGACTGATTCCTCTGATGTAGGCTCTCAATTTGCAGATGACATTAAATTAGGAGTGATATCTTATATACCCCCAGAGGACAGAATCAGAATTCAGAAAGATGAGAGCAGGGGTAGGCAACCTTTTTGAGCCGGGGGCCGGGTTGCTGTCCCTCAGACAATTGGGGGGCCGAAGCACCAAAAATAAATAAATAAATAAATAAAATATGCATGCACACTCTCTCTGCCCCAGAAAAGCCATGGCAAAACCCCCGTGGAGATTTTGCCAAGAAAATCCCAAGAACAAGTAATAACAACAATAATCAGTATCATCATGGTGGTCGGCGGCGGGGGTCGGCGGCGGCAGGACTGGCCTGGGGCCAGTCCAAAGGCCTCGGGGGGGGGGCTGCATCTGGCCCCCCGAGGCCTTAGGTTGCCTACCCCTGGATTAGAGTGAAGGGCCAAACTAACAAAATGAATTTCAACAAGGAGAAATGTAAGATATTTAGGCAGAAAAAAATGAAAGGCTCAGATATAGGATGGGGGACACCTGGCTTGACAACAGTACATGTGAAAGGGATTTGGGAGACTTAGTAGACCACAAGTTGAACATGAGTCAACAGTGTGATGCAGCAGCTAAAAAAACCCAATATGATGCTAGGCTGCGTCAATGAGAGTGTAGTATCTAGATCAAGGGAAGTAATAGCCCCAATCTATTCTGCTTTGGTCAGACCTCACCTGGAATACTGTGTCCAGTTTTGGGCACCACAATTCAAAAAGGATGTGGACAAGCTGGAGTGCATCCAGAGGAGGGCGACTAAAATGGTGAAGGGTCTGGTAAGCATGCTATATGAGGAGAGGCTTAGGGAGCTGGGTATGTTTAGTCTGGAGAAGAGAAGGTTAAGGGGTGACATGACAGCCATTGTTAAATATTTGAAGGGGTGTCATATTGAGGATGGAGCAAGCTTGTTTTCTGCTGCTCCAGAGACTAGGATCCAGAGCAATGGATGCAAACTACAAGAAAAGAGGTTCCACCTAAACATTATGAAGAGATTCAAAGAGCTCTTTGGCAGTGGAACAGGTGGCCTTGGAGTGTGATGGAGTCTCCTTTGAAGGTTTTTAAACAGAGACTGGAGGGCCATATTTCAGGAGTGCTTTGATGATGTCTTCCTGCATGGCAGAATGGGGTTGAACTTGATGGCCCTTGGGTGATGTGTTGGAATTCTAGGATTTGGTCCTATTGTTTTGTATTCCTCCCTTGCAGGAGCAGATGTCAGAGCCACTACCCAAGATGGCGACACTGTCTTCACCTCCATCATCTTCCTGCTTGGAGAGACGGTGGAAGGGGACCCAGAAGAGGTCAACATGATCAACCGCTTCTGTTTCCAGGCCACCCAGCTGCTGATGGCCCATGGGGCCAACCCCAGCGAGTGCCCCTCCTACGATTCCCTCACACACATCTGCCTGAAGAGCTTCCGCCTTCACTTCCCGCTCTTGTGCTTCCTCCTCCAGTCGGGAGCATCTTACAACTGCTCCCTCCACGGCCCCTCGTGCTGGTCAGGTTTTGACATCATCTTTGAGCAGCTCTGCTCCCACCTCAGCAAGTCCGAAGATGACAGCTTCTCCGTTGACCTCCTCCAGAAGGCTGAGACGGTGGTGGACCTCATGGTGGCCGGTGCCCAAGCTGTGAAGCTCCCAAGCAACTTTGAGATAAACCTGAGCGGCTGCCGTTTCCACAAGGACAGGATCCAGATGCTCTTCAACCACCTCAAGCAACTGGAACGTTCCCCAGGCTCCTTGAAACACCTCTGCCGAGTCTACCTCCGACAACATCTCAGGCCCTGGCCGGTCGATGTGAAAGTCAAAGCTCTCCCTCTGCCTGACAGGTTAAAAAAGTACCTCCTCATGGACCAGAACGGTGCCATGTAAGACAGTGGGAGGCAGGATGGGGGTTATGGACCAAGAACAAGACTTGCCACACCCAGGCATGAGTACCAAGTGACTTGAGGGTCTGTTGGATCTTTTGAGGACATCATCTTGTGAACCAGCTCACTTGTGCATCTCACATTTTGGGGGGACTTTACAATCACATATGATCACTAGGACCTTCTCTCTTCACAAACAAGCCTTTGACTCTTTATGGGATCAAGGCCTACGTCTGTTGATTCCAGCTCTGCAACTTCTATTATTCATGGAATTGGTGATTGGGAGGTACAGGGGACGGTGGAACTATATCTGGATCAAAAGAAGAATTTGGCCAAGTTACCTTGGACTAGAAAAAACTCCTGTTTGGGAAAAGATCTTCCTAGCTCCATCTGAGCTTCCAGTATTGGGGTCAGGGGGAACTAGCAGTTTCCCACAGCCATTAAAATTAAGAATCAGCACCCGCTATGTCCTTTGTATATTTTTAAAGAATACCCAAGCAGTAGGAAAGCAATGTTTACACTTCATTAACATGTTGTGCCAACTGAATTGCTTGCAACTGCAGTGTTTGTTTCTATGGGAGATTGATTGCCTTGTTTCCAGAGCCTGTGCTCCTCCTTTTTCTGTTTTTATTTTTAAAGAGATGTCTAGTCCTCATGATACAGAAATGCTTGGAAGAATGTGTGGGAGGAGGGAAGGAATCCATCAGAGATCCTTCTGGATTGCATTGTCACTCTTTCCAAATCAACATATTTTCAAGCGTTCTTTTGCCTCTGCTTCCTGGCACATGAAATTGTCTTGAAATCACAACGTGAATAAATTATACGTGATCACCTGTGCTAGGGGGCATTCTTCCGAAGGCTAATAGCAGCTTCTGGTGAAAGTAGGAGAAATGGTGGCGTGGAAAAGGTGAGTTCATATTTTACTTGTCATGTAGTTCTGATCTGGCATCCTGTTGGGAATTTACCATTTTGTAAATCATAGTTCAGGACCTACTAAATACCCTGAAGGCACCAGATCCTGTCTGATCTTGGAAGCTAAGTGGCGTTAAGACTGGTTAGTACTTGGATGAGAGACCCCCAATGAATATTACATGCTATAGGTTATATTTCAGAGGGAGGAAGTGGCAAAACCACGTCCGAATCTTCCTTGCCTAACAAAACCCCTATGCAAATCATGGAGTTGTCATAAGGCGATAGGCAGCTTGGAGGCACATAACCACAAGGATACGGAAAAACAGATATGTCCACAAAAGGGTAGTCAAGATTAGCAAAGGTCTGGAAACCAAGCCCTGTGGGGAATGGCTGAAGCAGCTGGGTATGTTTAGCTTGGAGAACAGAAGATGGATGAAATGATAGCCATCTTTAAATATCTGGAGGGATGTCCTGTAGAAGGTAGAGTGGGCTTATTTTTTGCTGCTCCATAGACTAGAATGGAACCATTGGATTCAGATTACAAGAAAAACAATGCCACGTAAAGATTAGGAAGAATTAAAAGTTTGAGAGTGGAGTGGACTGCCTTGGAGGGTAAAGGGCTCTCTTTTGGAGGTCTTTAAAGAGAGAGGTTGGATGGGTATCTTTCAAGAGTGGCTTAGTTGTGGATTCTTGCATGGCAGGTGGTCAAACCAGATGGCCCTTTGGGTTCCTTCCAGCTTTGAGATTTTATGATTCACCCTGCACACCCCGTGTTTTAAGAAAGAATTCTTTCTTAGTGCAAACCAGAGATGCCAGGGATTGAACAGGTTTAACAAAAAGGCAAAGAATCTTACCTGAAACTCTGCAGCTGCCTTCTACAGAATCGAACCCGTAGTTCAGTATTGTCAACTCTTGACGGGCAGCCGTGGGTCTGCAGAGCTGCAGGCAAGATTTTTTGCTAGTCCTCCCAGTATTCCTGGTCATCTTACACCCAAGTCCTCATAGAATCGACCCTCCTTGGTTTCCAAAACTGGATGGCATCTAGTCTCGCTAGAGTGGTACGATGTATACAGGTTGAGTCTCCCTAATCCAAAATATTCTGAAAACTAAACTTTTTTCATGGGTAGTTGAGATAGTGACACATTGGCTTTTTGATGGTTCAATGTACACAAACTTTGTTTCATGCACAAAATTATTAAAAATATTATATAAAATTACCTTCAGGTGATGTGCATAAGGTTTATGTGAAGCATAAATTAATTTTGTTTTGACGAGTCCCATCTCCACGATATTTCATTACATATGTATATGCAAATACAGGTAGTTGAGTCTCCTTTATCAGAAATGCTTGGGACCAGAAGTGTTTTGGATTTTTTTGGATTTTGGAATATTTGCATATACGTGAGATACACTGGAGATGGAACCCAAGTTTAAACACAAAATTCATTTATGTTTCGTATGCACCTTATACACATAGCCTGAAGGAAATTTTATATACAGTCTGACGACCTTATCCACAAATTCTTCATCTGTGGATTCAACCATCCATAGCTTGAAAATATCCAAAGAAAATATAAATTCCAAAAAGCAACCTTGATTTTTGCCATTTTATATACGAGACACCATTTTACTATGCCATTGTACATAATAGGATGAGCATCCATGGATTTAGGTATCCACAGGAGATCCTGGAACCAAACCCCAGTGGATACCAAGGGTCTACTGTACACAATATTTCAAGTAATTTTGTGCATTAAACAAAATTTTGTACATTTGAAACATCAGAAAGCAAAGGTATCACTATCTCAGCCACCCATGTAGACAATTTTGGATTTTTACAATATTTTGGATTTTGAAATTCATGGATAAGGGAGACAACCTGTATTCCAAAATCCAACACTTCTGGTCTCAAGCATTTCAGGTAAGAGAAACTCAGCCTTTGTCCAGTACACATCAGAAGTACCTCGTGCACAATGGCACGCATTTGCTAGTGTCTTGATAAACACAATTCACTAACCAGGTTGCACTGTGCCTCTGCAATATAGCTAAGCATCTGTAAAGTTACACAATGCAGACCATGAAGACTCTGAACCATGACAACAATAACAAACATAACAGTACTTTGCAACCTCAGAAGTATATTTGGCAAACATTCTTGCATCAAAAGGGGGAAAAACCCAGCAGCAACTCAGAAGACGAGACAAGGTTCAACTTTACTTCCCCCTTTCCAATCTAGTCTCCGCAAAAACTGTTCAAGTTGCACCCGCCCAGATTTTTGGACCGTCTCCCGGGGTCGTTTGTCTCAGACCCCCAGGTCTCTCCAGAGGCTCTTGGGAGTTACTGGATCAGGACCCAGTTCTCCTTTAGGACAAGCGATCTCTCTCCAGGGCGGGAAGGGAGGTTCATCTCATGGCTAAGGTGTAGACATGGTAGATCTCATCAGGGAAGTTCTCTTGTTTCTCCTGGGCCAGGAGGCTGAGCCCTGCCCGGCGGATGATCTTGCAGACGACGTCTAAGTCCCGGCAGACACTGCTGTCCACATCATCCATGATGACCCCTTCCTGTGCCATATTGTCTTTGATGACAATTATGCCATTGGGTTGGAGACCAAGCTGACATCTTTTGAGGAAGCTGGAGAGGTGGTCGTCCGTCAGGTGTCCTGTTGGGAGGAAAGAGGAATGGGGTTGGAGAAGGAAAAGCAGAAGCAGAGAAGTATAAGGCCAAAATCCAATGGTCTATTGTATCCAAGGTCAGAGAAACGATTTTGAGTTCCTGCATGGCAGGGGCTTGGATTGGATGGCCCTTGTGGTCTCTTCCAACTCTATGATTCTATGATTTTTGCTCTCTTTCATTTCCACTCCAGTCTCTGGGATACCACTAGGGTTGCTTTTACAGGGTTGCCAGGCACTCCTTATTTGACAGCCAAAAAGCTTGTCCCTTATAGGGTTGGCAGGTATCCTTTATTATGACAGATGTCCCTTATCAGGTTGTCAAGTGTCCCTTGCTATAAGGGGTCTCCCATTTGAGGGCTGGTCCCAGAAAGCTTGTTTCTTCTAGGGCTGGCAGGTGTCCCTTATTTGAGGATTAGAAAGCTTTTCCTTTATCATAGACTAAATAAGATGGCTATGAGGGTCCTACTGAGTTAGCTCAAAGAGAAGCAGTGAGTTGCAACAAATCAAACTTTTAGACTCAGGATGGGACAATTTGGATTCAAATCTTGACTCTTCCACAAAGATCTCAGAGTGACCTTGCCTCTCCCTCGAGCAATGCACACTGGAAAGTCCCGATGCACTCTTGTCAGTTCCTTGATGCACATATTTGCAATTCACATCTTTTGCAATTCACTAAGAGGGTTTCGTAGTGGTTTGGATTACACCTCTGGAGAACAGGGTTTGATCCCCAACTTGGCTATGAAGCCCACTGGGTGACCTTGGGCATGTCACACTCTCTCAGCCTCAAGGGAGGGCAATGGCAAACCTCCTCTGAACAAATCTTGCCAAGAAAACCCCATGATAGGTATGCCTTTGGGTCACCATAAATTGGAAAAAACGAGTGTTTCATAGCATAATGTAGTCTATAATATAGAATTACAGTTGGCCCCCAACATTTGCTAGTTTCTCTTGCACGGATTTTATCAATACAGTGGTTCTCAAATGGTGGGATGGGATCCCTCGGGCGGGGGGGGTGTACAAGAGATGCTTGGGGGGGCAGGAATTGGAAGCCCTCCTCGCCCTCTTTTCCCAAACTTTTTTTCTCTTGTTGGGGAAGAGAAAGGAAAGGAGGGTGCTTGGAGTCTTTTCCTGGGGGTGGAGAGATGGAGAGCTATGAATGTGTGAACAAAACTATGCACACTAAACAAAAAATATTTGTTGTTCTTATCTTATGTCAAGGGATGGGGTGGTGATGTCTGCCTGTAGCTGTAAGGAGTGTCACAAGGGTAAAAGGTTTGAGAACAACAGGATTAATATGTGAATCTCTAGGTCCTTCAGAGCAATTCCATGGTCAACTTCCACCAGAGGCTGGGTTAATTTGCTCACTAGTCCTACACTGTACAACTCTGCAATTCACCTTTGTTGTCACTGCTGCATGCCTTCAAGTCGTTTCCAACTTATGGCAACCCTAAGATGAACCTATTACAGATTTGTTCAAGGGGGGGGGGTTGCCTTCCTCTGGCAAGGGCACCCATTGGTTTTCTATGGCTGAATAGGGATTCAAACTTGGTCAGATTTGTAATCCAGTACTCAAACCACTAAACAATACGACTCTCACCCTTTTGTGTCAAATACATCTTCATTTATAGCAAAGGCATAGTCCAGCACTCAAACCCATATACCAGGGGTCCCTGGACCTTTTGATCCGGGGGCCAGTTCGCTGGCCCCCAGATCTTCCGGGGGGCTGACTCCGGACGGCATTTTGTCTTCCAAGGTGTCAACGCGGCGGGCGCGAGCGGCATCAGCAGCGGGCCGGTAGGAAGGCCTCGGCAGGCCGGGTCCGGCCCAGGGGCCGTAGTTTGGAGACCCCTGCCCTATACCATGCTGGTTCTCAGTTCACCTTGTTGGAATTGGTTTTAATTAAATCTGGTTTAATAGTTTTTTAAGGGGTGGGTGGGAAATACGTTGGTTTTAGGCTGTATTATTTTAATGTTGTGAACCGCCTGGATTGGGTCACCAATGGGCGGTATATAAATAAAATTTATTATTATTATTATTATTATTATTATTATTATTATTATTATTTGATTCTCAGTTACTTTGCAATAACCCAGTGCCAACGAAAATTAGAATAATAACAAGAGGAAAATGCTCACCTATCACCCACTGGATCCATATGACATCGTAGGCACTGGGCTCAGGGCTGAAGTCCTGCAAGCCGCAACAGAAATAGTTCCTGACTCGCCTCCCCTCCTCGCCGAGGTAGCTCCGAGCCTTGTTTAGGAAGTCCTCTGTCACATCGACCATGTCCACTGTTTTGAAAAGGGGCAGGAGGAGTCGCTTGGTGATACGGCCAATGCCAGCTCCACAATCCAAGGCACGGGCCGTTCCGGTCCTGTTAGGTCCATCCTGAAAAGGTCAGAGAGTGTCAGAACCTGGAAAAATCTGCTGCACGTGGTTTCACAGCATTTCCTTCAAGGCTGAGAGAGTGTGACTTGCTCAAAGTCATCCACTCATGACCGAGTGAGGATTCGAACCCTGGTTTCCCAGAGTCCTAGTCCAACACTCAAGCCACTATACCACACCGGCTCCTGGAAACTCTAGTGAACACAAGAAAACTTTTTTCTTTTATGCTGCTGTTGTTGTGGGCCTTCAATTTATTTCTCACTTACAGCAACCCTCCCTTCATAGAGTTTTATGGGGCTGAGACTGTGTGACTTACCCAAGGTCATCCATTGGGTTTCCATGGCCGAACAGGGAAATGAACCCTGATCTCCAGAGTTGTAGTCCAATGGTCAAACCACTTGACAACTGTTAATGATTGATTGTGTTTCTAACAAGGACTCTAGAACCTATCTGCCACACTCACTATAGAAACCTCTTCCCCCTGAGTCCAGCCTAGCTGAATTTGCTTATTTATTTATTTATTGACATAATTGTTGATCATCTCACAACCCACCAAGGCCCTGAAGGCAACATATAACAAGACAAAAGCAGATAAAACATTCTTTAAAAACATATCAAAATCCTTTTCTTTTCTTTTTTGCAAACCAAAGCTCATACAAATTTAACTAGAGTACAAAGATATAGCCATGTTAGTCTGTAGAATCAGTACAAATTTTACCGTTTCAATTGAACTTTTAAAAGAGCCTTTTAACTTTTAAATTGCATTGTTTTAGCTAAATATGGTTGGTGTGTTTTTTTCATACTGTAAATAGTTTAATTCTATTATAATGCTTTCTTTTTTTTGCTGGGTCTCTGGACCTGTAAAGAATTCTTGTTTGTCCATGCTTCCTTTATGGGTGTTTTTAATTGCATTGCTCTTTTAAACTGTGAGTCCCAATTTTGGGGAGATAAGTGGGATATAAATAAATATAGTCCGCCCTCCACATTTCCAGCTTTGACCTTTGTGGATTTGATTATTCCCGGATTTGATTAATATGGTCTGTCTAGGAATCTCTAGGTCCTTGATGGACGTCTGATGGAAGGTCCTTGATGGAGCTCTCTAGGTCCCTGATGGACATCTCTAGGTCTTTGTTGGACCTCTCTAGGTCTTTGATGGATATCTGATGGAAGTTGACCATGGAGTTGCAGTGGAAGACCTAGAGTTGCACTGGAAGACCTAGAAATTCCTAAAGAGAAGATTTCTCTAGGCATTTGTGGGTCCTCTAGCCTGATTCTATGGTCAAGCTCAGGCACAGGATGACCATAGAGTGTGCAGGAGGACTTAGAAACTCCTAGATAGATGTTCCTCATAGATTAAAAAATAGTGGTTTTTTTAATTTGAGTTTTTTCACTTTCCCAGGGGTCCTCTGCCCCTAATCTCAGCAAATAATAAGGGCCCATTGTACAACAACAACAACAACAACAACATTATATAAATAGTCCTAAAGTCCACACTGGGTTTAGGGACCGAAGGTCATACAAAACAGTATGGACTTGGCTGCCTCCTAGAAGCCAAAAAAGGATGGATCCCACTGGACTTCTGTTAGAAGAAAGGTATCACAACCCAAGGTGCTGCTACCAATAAGGACCTGTCCACCTTACCCGCAAGAAACGGAGCAAAAACTTGCGAGAGCTGTTGATATCGATGCTGGAGATGTGTCCATAGCCGCCCAACATACCGTCCACCGTGGGCGGGACGTCCTTCCAATATTTTTCCGCCTTGGAGTAGAATTCCAGCTCATCTTCCACCACATCGCTGGCCATTGTGGTGGCTTCCCCTTGGGCCAAGAGGACTGGTTGCTTCCTTTCAACCGAAAAAGAGAAAAATAAAATGAGAAGAAACCATCTTTTATTTTCCAGAAATTAGTTTGGGGACTATACTAGTCTCCCCAAATTTAGATCAACGTATGAGGTTTCAACCCCTGTTTCCAGATGACATTCCCTGAACATAGGAAGGAGAAGAGCTTGAAAAGTTACTTTTTAAAAGTCATTTTGTTCCCCAGACTGTGGAATGATGGGCCGGAAGACATACTGAAGCTGAAAACACTGAAAACACTGACTGCATTTAAAACAGCATTAAATACATATCTCCTCTGGTAGGCCTATCCAGTTAATTTTAAACCATGACTCTTTAATTCGTACATGAACTCTTACGAGTGTATTTTAATGGTCTTATAGTATTGTATTTTAACTGTGGGTTTATGTGTTTTCAATTGTGGTTTGTATTTTAACATGCTGTCCCTTGCCTTGATGAGAGGTGAGAAAGAAATAAATGTATTATTATTATTATTATTATTATTATTATTGCATGGGAGGTGATGTGTGACTGAGACAGTGACACCTTTGCTTTCTGATAATTCAGTGCACACAACCTTTGTTTCATAAACAAAATTATTTAAAATATTGTATATAAAATTACCTTCAGGCTACGTGCATCAAGTCTATACAAAACATGAACGAATTTTGTATTTAGAATTGGATCCCATCTCAAAGAGATCTCATTATGTCTGTTGTTGTTATATGCCTTCAAGTCACTCTCGACTTATGACAATCATAGGCTTTTCTTGGCAAGATTTATTCAGAGGAGGTTTGCTGTTGCCTTCCATATATGCAAACACAGTTATTCCAAAATCCTAAAAAATCCAAAATCCCAAACACTTCAGCTCCCAAGCATTTCGGATAAGGGAGACTCAAACTGTCGTAGAACCATTTAATTAAATATATTTTAAAACTGGTTTTTCTACTCTTCACCATCAATTATAATACTATACTTCCAAAAAGTTCCTTTGACAAGAGGAAGAGTTGACTGTAGTCCAATTTTGATTGTATAAACGTATTTTAAGATGATTATATATGATGAATAAAATAATTTAAAAAATAAAATTAGTTTTTCTGCCTTGACCTCCACTGTTTAGGATCAAAAGCCACAAGTTTATCACGCTCTTTCTTTACAATTTTGGACATTTGGCAGCTGACAGTGGGTCTCCATAAGCAGAATACGACCCCCTGCAATGGCTGCATTCCCCATTCATGTACTGAAGGATTTTATTTCTAAAGACAGCAGCAGGCCACATTCTAACCCCAAAGAAATGTGTGACAGTGGCGGAAGCATGCCAAAAGCTAAATATATACATTGCTTCCAAGGGTGTTTGTGGCTCCCTGTTCCCCAAACATGGAAACAGGGCACAGAGTGACCGAATGATTCCTGGTTTGGAACAAGCGTGACATACACAGCCAAGCAGCAAGGCATCTATCCCAGTGGCAGGACCATTAAAACTAGTGGGAGCAACTGGTTCAGAACAGGAAGAGCAACCAGAATTGCAAAAATCTTCTTCTATTTATTTATTTTATTGCATATTATTTTATTCTTCCCGGGTGGGACTGAAGGTGGCTTGCCCTAATTTATAACAAGATTATGTTTTAAAAATCTTGTTTCCCATAAGGTGAAAGAGAATTAAATAACAGTATTGCAAGGAGGGAGAATCACTGTGGCATGGTGGTTTATGTGCTGGACTACGACCCTGGAGACCAAGAGTTTGATTCCCCGCTTGGCCATGAAGCCCACTGGGTGACCTTGGGCAAGTCACATACTCTCAGCCTCGGGGAAGGCCATGGCACACCTCCTCTGAACAAATCTTGCCAAGAAAACTCATTATAAGGTCACTGTAAGTTGGAAATGACTTGAAAGCACACAACAATGATTATAAGGAGGGCCAGCATGGTGTAGTGGTCTGAGTGATGGATTAGGACCCCAGGAGACCAGGGTTCAAATTCCCACTTGGCCATGGAAAACCACCAGGTGACCTGACAAGTCACACTCTCCCAGCCTAAGAGGAAGGCAAAGGCAAGCGTCCTGAACAAATTGGCAAAAATGCCAAGAAAACCCCGTAATAGGTTGACCTTAGGGTCGCCATAAGTCGGAAACGACTTGAAGGCACACAAGAACAACAGCAACAACAACAACCAATTTGTTCTCTATACATACAAATTATTTTTTAAATAAAACCATGGCCAGCAACAGTTAAAAACAAATTTAAAATTTAATTACTAATAAAAGATCAAAAATAATGCACAGTGTGTATCATACACACTGTTGTTGTTGTTGTTGTTGTTGTATGCCTTCCAGTCACTTCCAACTTACGTGATCCTAAGGCAACGCTAACATGGGATTTTCATGCCTTCCTCCAAGGATGAGAGTGTGTGACTTGCCCAAGTGGGTTTCCATGGTCGAGTGGGGACTCGTGTCATTTGTTTGAGAAAGAACAAGTAGACAGAACATATCATAAAGAGCAAAGATAACTTTCTGGCTTTGCATCGCACATTTTGGTACAAATATTAAGTACAATTTAGTACAAATATTAAGAAAGCTGGTCTCCAGAGATGTAGTCCAATGCTCAAACCACTATATCATGCTGGCTCTCTAAAGAGAGACTATATGGATTGAATAAGGAGGATACAGGAGAGACTAAAAACAAAAAGCCAAAGCTGTTTTGCAAACCACCCATGCACATACCATACATACCCGTGTATAAGTCGACCTCATGTATCAAGTCAAAGGCAGGTTTGGGGGCCAAAATTAGGGATTTTTTATATAGCCCATGGATAAGTCAAGGGTGGTAGCGTCACTCGCGGATGCGGGGGGGTGCGGAGCACACTGGGTGACACCCCAGAAGATTTCGGAAATTTCAGGCCCTCTCCTGGCCGCCGCGGGGCTTTCTGGGCTGCCGGTGGCACGCAGGGTCCACTCTCTCAGCTGCCATGGAGTTTTCTGGCCTGCTGTGGGGCCATGTACATGATTTCTGGTGCATGTGCATGCTCCTGTGCAACATGCATGCCGGATGTGCCACCCCCAGCATGATGTAGTGGTTTGAGAGTTGGACCACGACTTTGGATACCAGGGTTTGGGGGGTTGCAGACTGTCAAAAATAGTGTGAATTCAGTCCACTTTTAGGGTTAGGGTTAAGGTTAGGGAATCATGGGAACTGAATTTTATTGTGGCACTAGAGTTCTCTGACAAAGAAGGTTCAATGTCTCAGAAAAATAACAATTCCCATGATTCCCTAGCACTAACCCTAACCCTAAAAGAGGACTGAATTCACATTATTTTTCACAGTCTGCAACCCCCCTTAGTTTTCCCACTCAGCCATGGAAACATACTGCGTCACCTTGAACCAGTCATACTCTCTCAACCTCTGAAAACCCCGTGATAGGTTCTCCTTAGTGTTGCCATGGGTTGGCAACAACTTGAAGGCACACAACAACAACGAAGAAGAGGAAATTCCAACAGCTGTTGCTTGTGAAACAACCAGGTAACAAGCAACACCTAGAATAACAGGATCCTAGACTTGGAAGGTGCCTCATGGGCCATAGAGTCCAGCCCCTTGCTCAGTGCAGGATCTCTACCTTGAGCATCCCCATCAGGTAGCTGTCCAGCCTCTTTCGGAAGATGTCCGGAGAAGGAGATCCCACCACCTCTCAAGGCAATTGGTTCCCTTGCTGAACAAGAAGTTTCTTCTAATGTTCAATCGAAATCTACCCTCTGGTGACTTCAGGCCATGGGACCTACCGTACTATATATACAGTCGCCTCTCTGTTTTAGCAGACTTGAAATCTGCGATCTTAATTACTCATGGAGGCGTGATCCCCATTGGCTAAAATGGTGCACGCACCCATGGCGCACACCCAGAGCCACGCACAGGAGCGCACACCCAGTCAAGCAAATGGAGCTTAATATATGTGTGAGT